>JAMWET010005291.1:0-37500 GCA_024036415.1 Prochilodus magdalenae
AAGCAGCCATCCTAAGTAAATATAACATTAATCCAGAGTCGCTATCGGTTGGCAATTCCGAGCTACTGACAGTAGGGAGGTGAACGAGACCCGAGCTCAAAAGAACTGTATTGGCGCTCAAAGAACTGTTTGCAAAAAGGGTGCAACCTCAGAACGCGGACGAAAGAAGAGAATTGCGGAGGTGATTATCCTTGAATGGCAGTATCTTCGCATGTTTGACCCCCGAGTTGTGGCAGATTCTGGATTAATTAGAGCACAATCCATGTTGCTGCCTGTCTGAGGCTGGCGATGGCTTGGCAGACATCTTTGTAGGCAAGCTCGTCCGGAAAGGCCACAGGCCGTAGGACGCTCAGGACGAATGGAAGAGATGACCAAAGCGTCGCAAGAAAAACCCACGGGCAAGATGTTGGCCTATCTTCTACCAAGGCCACCACAGAAGGTAAAGTCTGGGGGTGAATCGGTGTTGTGTACTGCTGCTAAACAATGGCCCTAGCCCTTAGCGCCTAGAACTTTGATATGCTATCAGTTATGTGTGGACAGGAAGGTCATAAAAAACGGCAGAATGCCCAAATACGCCCTGCTACCCATGCAAATTATGTTATAGGCGGAACTAGGGCCTGTTCCCTTTGAGCAGAATAGAGTAAAATCAGCTTTGCAACCATATCCCCGGTTGTTTTAAATGGGCAGAAAGTGAAAGCACTTATGGATAGTGGCTGTATGCAGTCCTTAGTTTTGAGCACCAGTTAGTGTGCCAATATATCTCGACGGGATGATGACTCTGTAGTGTCCATTCGTTGTGTTCATGGTGAGGGGAACCGGGCAGTATCCCACCGCCAATGTCTATGTATGCAGTGCAGGGGCAGTCTTACTTGCTGAGAGTTTGGGTTATCAGATGAGTTACCCTATTCTGTGATCTTGGGTCAAGACCTACCACGTATTATTTGATTTGTTGCCCCCCCAGGTCGTAATTGTAATTTGGCCATAACACGGTCCTAATGGCCATGGGGAGAGGTGAAGACAACCACATCTTATTAGCGGCATTACCATTTTTTTGAGGCAGAATTAGACACTGAGCCAGGGAAACCCCGTAAAACTAGAACAGCAGAGAAGAAGTGACAAAATTCCGCTTTTGGCAGCTGCCAATGGTGAGGATAACCTCATTCCCAGGCCGACCCAGGGCACCCATTGGTTAGAGAGGTCCCCTTGTCATGATATTGCTGCTAGTCTGCAAAAAAATGGTGACTTAGAGATTGGCTCTTTATATGTAGGCAGGCATCAGAGAGAGAGGGATCCTGGCCACCTACTAGTGCAGAGAATCAGGAATGTAGGTATACAGGCTGAATGGAGTCTCTACATAGGAAGCACGGTCTTGGAGCACAGTTGGTGGTGTCCCCCGAAGAAGGTGAGAGAGCTGGTTGCTTAAGTTTAGAATAGCCATTCCATTCCCTGGGCAGCGGCACTTAGGGAGACAGAAGACCCTATCACGGATTAGCCGGCATTTTTTTTGGCCGGGTATTAATAAGGAAGTTGCTAAATATTGTTGGTCTTTCCCAGAATGCCCAGCAGACTGCTAGGCAAGGGACCCACCTAAAGTTCCCTTAGAACCATCTCCCTATAGTGGGTGTACCATTTGATCAGCTTGCCATGGATGTAGTTGGCCCTTTTAGAAAAAAGTAATGGGCAGGAAACGCGCTTTTTATTGGTTATGACAGATTAATGACAGATTAATTATGCTACCCGATAACCCAGAGGTATTTTTTTTCCGCTAAAAAAAAACTGTCAGGGCACGGACAGTGGCTTGGTGTCTCATCCAGTTGTTTTCTAGAGTAGGTTTCCCAAAAGTAATCCTGACTGACCAAGGGTCCAATTTCATGTCCAAGTTATTGAAGCAAGTATATAAATTGCTAGGGATAAAGGGCATCAGGACCACCCCTTATCACCCACAGACAGATGGGCTGGTTGAAAGGTTCAACCAGACCCTGAAGCAGATGCTTCGTAAGTTTGTGAATGAGACTGGTACTGACTGGGATCAGTGGCTCCCCTACCTCCTCTTTGCTTACCGGGAGGTACCTCAAGCCTCAACAGGCTTTTCGCCCTTTGAGTTGCTGTACTGCCGGGAGGTACGGGGTCCCTTATCACTACTAAAGGATACTTGGGTTGGAGGCCAGGAGAGTGTTGAGACCAAAAATATTGTCGCCTATGTCCTTCAAATGAGGGAGAAGTTGGAGAACATGACAAAGCTGGCCCATGAGAATATGGAGGAAGCTCAAAGGAGACAAAAAACATGGTATGACCATAGAAGGCCAGAGCCCGAAAACTTCAATCCTGGAGACAAGGTATGGTGATGCCTGCCTAGCGAGGCTAGCAAGCTTTTTTGGCAAAATGGCAAGGACCTTTTGAGGTGGTTCAAAAAGCTTGGGCCCAGGCCACATATGAAGTTGCATCACAGGGGAGAGGCGGTCCAGACGAGTACTGCACATCAACCTGCTGAAAGAGTGGCATGAAAGAACAAAGTCAGAAGTGCTGATGATTCGTCATGTCGAAGATGAAGAGGAGGTGAATGAGCAATATCTGCCAGCCCCATCACATACCAACTTGGACATCAGTCACCTCTCAGCCAATCAGCAATCTGACATTCAAGGACTGTGTTGCTCAAAGGTATTGCAAGAAAGGCCTGGGCGTACCCTGCTGGTGGAGCATGATATTGTTCTCTCTGAAGGTGCAGCTGCACGACGCATGAGCTATCGCATTCCCGAGCGCCTCTTGACAGCCCTGAGAGAAGAAATAGACCAGATGCTAGCCATGGGCATCATAGAATCTTCCAAGAGTGAGTGGTGCAGCCCAGTGGTCTTGGTACCCAAAAAGGATGGCAGTCTGCGGTTCTGTGTGGACTTCAGGTACCTCAATTCAGTGTCCAAGTTTGATTCCTATCCTACCCCCCGGATCGATAGTTTAATCGAATGTCTGGGTAAGGCCAAGTGGTTAACAACCATTGACCTACGTAAAGGGTATTGGCAAGTACCACTGAGTGCTCGTTCTAAAAGAGGCTGACCGCTGGTTTTTTTCGGAACACCTTGGGGGCTCTTCCATTTCTCTGTAATGCCCTTTGGACTTCATGGGGCCCCAGCAACAGGGCTGTTTTCAAAGGCTCATGGAACAGGTGTTTGACTTGAGGCCTAAACACTTTTGCAGCAGCTTATTTGGATGATATAATTGTTTACAGTTCATCTTGGGAGGATCACGTGAGACATCTGGGACAGGTTTTTGAGCGCATTCTGTCTGCAGGCCTCACAATTAATCCCTCTAAATGTGCCATTGCGAAGACTGAGACAGAATATCTGGGGTATGTGATTGGTAATGGTATTATCAAACCCCAGGTTCAAAAGGTCGAGGTCATCCGGAGCTGTCCTTTGCCGCAGACCAAGACCCAGGTTCGGTCTTTTCTGGGGATGGCAGGATGGTACAGGAGGTTTGTGCCCAACTTCTCTGTCCGAGCAGTAGCGCTTATAGACCTGACCCGAAAGAAACAGCCTGGGGGGGGGGGGGGGGGGAACAAGATCCAATGGACAGAGGAAGCTGAGGCAGCTTTTTCAGGATATTAAAGAATGCTTTTATGTGCTGACCCAGTGCTTTTATTGCCCAGACTTTGTGAAGCCTTTTGTGTTTGCAGACGGGATGGCCTCTGAAACTGGTATTGGGGCGGTGCTGCTCCAGGGTGAACCAGAGGACCGGCATCCAGTGGCTTATATAAGCAGAAAGTTGTTTCCCAGAGAAGTGCGATATTCCACTGTTGAAAAAGAGTGTCTTGCTGTGAAATGGGCTTTGGACACATTTAGGTACTATCTTTTGGGTCGGGAGTTTCTTCTTGAGACTGATCATCGGCCACTTCAGTGGATGGATCGGATGAAGGACTCAAATGCAAGGATTACCCGCTGGTACTTGTCCATGCAGCCCTACAGGTTTACGATTCAACATGTTCCTGGGAGGAGTAATACCACTGCTGACTTCCTCTCACGCCTGCCGGCATGAGACCTGCGGGAGGGGGGTGTGTGACGGTTGCCAGGCAAACCGCACATGGAGTCTGGTGAAAATCCCCCTTTAACACTGAGACTTAATACCTAAAGGTAATTCTACTGAGTCAGTGCACGGGCTCAGTAGTAATTTAACATTTTTCCCCTTCTTTCTTGACATGCTTTACCTGTTTGTGTGGGAGTGTTGTCTGGTCTACAGGTCCGGCGGCAAAAGGAGTCCCACTAGGTAAAATGGACATTTATTTGGTTCCTAGGTGGAAGATGGAACAAGCCATTTGAATTTGGCCATAGGGGCCATTAAAGCACTATTGAACAACTATCTTCTTGAGAAGTCTTTGTTCTTAATTGATTCAATATGTTTAATGGTAAATACAATTATTGCATATAAATATGATATTGGCCAATGTAATTTTTGTTTGTCTAAATGTACTTTAATTGTTTTGTGATGCATGTATTCCCCCCCTGTGTTGTTAGTAATGGTCTGCTGGGTCACCTGCAGGCTATAAATGTGTGTCTTTTCTAGTTGTTCTTTCTCTCTTTGTCCAAATGTGGCATCAGTGAGCACGCCAGGGTTGATGTGCTGTCCCTGGTAGATTCTGCTAGGTAAATAGACCTCTGTATGTTGTATTCATAGAACTAGAGGCAATAGCAGAACTAAATATAGACATGTGATTTTAATGTTTCAATTATATTTTGGGTAATTAAATAATTCTTTTGACTTTTCACTTTTTTTTTTATTTTATTATTTTTCCTTTTTTCCAATTTTGCTCACTGGCCTGGTTATGGGTTTTGCCCTTCCATGTGTATCACCCAAATAAATCTGCATTTTTTTTTTGCACTATCACTCTGTCACCTGTTTTTTTAACTGGCCACACCCACACTTTTTTTGTGGAGTTTGACTTCTGCTCTTTAGATGGCGCACACCCACAGGCAGTTGACTTCTGTCATTCTGTCACATACACACACACACACACACACGCACACACACACACACATATACATCCCAACAGCTATGTGTTTAACTGATTCACTGCATACTTTGTTAACCCCCTTTCACAGTGTTCTTTGGCAGACAGAACCCCCACCCCCAAGCAGGCAGTATTTGGGTGGTGGATTGTGTGGTAGTGTGGTGTGTTGTGCTAGTCTGAGGGGATGAGACACAGCGCAGCTCAATTCACAGAACAGACCACCAACCTAAACTATCCACCCAACAGTGTCCTGTGGACAGTGTTCTGTGACCAGCATCCACTAATGATGGACTAGAGGACAACCAACACAACGAGCAAAAGACAAGCTTTGAGGAAGAAAGAGAGAAAGGAGAGAGAAAGCAAGAGAAAGAACAGGTAGAGTGTGAGAGAGTGAAAGAAAGGCATGAGAAAGAGAAAGGAATGAGAGAAAGAGAGAGAGAAATGAGAGACAGAAAACATGAAAGAGAGAAAGAGAGAAAGAAAAGCGAAAAAACATGAGA
Organism: Prochilodus magdalenae; assembly: GCA_024036415.1. Lineage (NCBI taxonomy): Eukaryota > Metazoa > Chordata > Actinopteri > Characiformes > Prochilodontidae > Prochilodus > Prochilodus magdalenae. Next base: position 5,500 of record JAMWET010005291.1, read on the forward strand.
GAGAGAGAGCGAAAGAGAGAAAGAGAGAGAGGACAGGAGGGCAGTACAAGGTCACATTTTCGCGCTCAGTGCTCGGGCCAGTCTCCTCTGCTGCTTCATTAGTTCGTTTTTCATCCCACAGAGAGAAATAAACCTCTGTTCATAATTACAGCACCGCTAATTCAATAAAGTAAATTATTAATGTTATTTATGAGTAAATTATATACAGGCTCATATTTCTGACTATTGTTTGTGAACATGTCACTTACACATGAGAGTAAAACAGAAGTGGAGTGTTTAAGCTTGTTTTGTAGCTGCTCCTGCATTAACAAATACAATAACGACAGTTCAGTGTTTATCCCACAGCTGGCCACTGGGGACAGTAGAGGTCAGGAGTTTTTGCTGCCAGGGTCACTGCCACAACAAGGTCTCGCATTGCAGTGGAGGTAAATCAGTCTGAACATAGCTTGGCCTCACACACACACTGCCCATCACGCTGTGCCCAGAGTGTGAGACGTTACATCATTCCTCACTAACCGGAACAGCACTGCAGCAGAGGGGGTACACTACAGACCCAAACAGTTCATTTCAGTGAAAGCTCTGCTGCATCACACAGTGCATTAGCCTTAGCATGCAAGAAACAAGTTGATTGTGGAAGTACAAGGTAGAGTTCTGCGAGGTACCTGCAAGGCAGAGGGTTTAACACCGCTCCCACCTGCTCTATCTAAAGTTTGTCCCACTCCCACCAACTTTTGTCCTGCTCCAACCCACAATTTAGATGATTCATCCTGCTCCCGATTTTTGCCATATCACCACCTCTAATATACATTTTGTTGTTTTGAGTTTAAAGGCTCTAGTTACTCTTTCAGCTTAGTAAACATTCATGAATTTATTCATTAACTCATATATTATATCAGCCTCCACTAAAACTTAGGAAAGTTGTTTCATCTTCCTGTAAATTTCCACTTTGGACTTTTTAAAAGGTGGACTGCATAATTTCATGAGTGCTGCTTTATAGCTTGATGTCTTCGCTTTAATTTTAAATGAAAGCATTAAGATAAAATGTTTTTCTGTAGCCATGTCCTACACTTTGACTGGTTCTGCAGGCGTTTCCAATAATATGACCAGTTAGTGGAAGACCAAAGGTAGATGTTTCCCATAAAGCGAGTAAAAGCCCAAGGTAGGTGTTTCTATTAAAGTGGCCAGTAAGCGAGAGCACGGAAGTGTTTCTAATAAAGTGGCCAGTGAGTGAGAGCACAGAGGTGTTTCTAATAAAGTGGCCAGTGAGTGAGAGCACAGAGGTGTTTCTAATAAAGTGGCCAGTGAGTGAGAGCACAGAGGTGTTTTAATAAAGTGGCCAGTGAGTGAGAGCACAGGAGTGTCTTTAATTAAAAAGTGCGCCAGTGAGTGAGAGCCACAGAGGTGTTTCTAACTAAAGTGCGCCCTTTAGTGATTGAGAGCACAGAGGTATCTTCTAATAAAGTGGCCAGTGAGTGGAGAGTCACAGAGAGGTGTTTCTAATAAAGTGGCCAGTGAGTGAGAGCACAGAGGTGTTTCTAATAAAGTGGCCAGTGAGTGAGAGCACAGAGGTGTTTCTAATAAAGTGGCCAGTGAGTGAGAGCACAGAGGTGTTTCTAATAAAGTGGCCAGTGAGTGAGAGCACAGAGGTGTTTCTAATAAAGTGGCCAGTGAGTGAGAGCACAGAGGTGTTTCTAATAAAGTGGCCAGTGAGTGAGAGCACAGAGGTGTTTCTAATAAAGTGGCCAGTGAGTGAGAGCACAGAGGTGTTTCATACATAATAAGTGGCCAGTGCGTGAGAATCACAGAGGTGTGTTCTAATAAAGTGGCCAGTGAGGTGAGGAGCAACAGAGGTGTTTCTAATAAAGTGGCCCAGTTGAGTGGAGCAGCCAGAGGTGTTTCTAATAAAGTGGCCAGTGAGTGAGAGCACAGAGGTGTTTCTAATAAAGTGGCCAGTGAGTGAGAGCACAGAGGTGTTTCTAATAAAGTGGCCAGTGAGTGAGAGCACAGAGGTGTTTCTAATAAAGTGGCCAGTGAGTGAGAGCACAGAGGTGTTTCTAATAAAGTGGCCAGTGAGTGAGAGCATCAGGAGGTTTTTTCTAATAAAGTGGGCCAGAGTGAGGTGATAAGCACAGAGGGTTTCCTAATAAAGTGGCCAGTGAGTGAGAGCACAGAGGTGTTTCTAATAAAGTGGCCAGTGAGTGAGAGCACAGAGGTGTTTCTAATAAAGTGGCCAGTGAGTGAGAGCACAGAGGTGTTTCTAATAAAGAGGCCAGTGAGTGAGAGCACAAGAAGACGCTTTTAACAAAATGGGCAATGACTGGAAGCATAAAGTAGGGGATTCTAATAAAATGGGCATGTAGTGGAAGCATAATGGCACATACTACTGTACCCCTGTAAAATAATGAGGAATACTGGTAAAGGTTTACCTGAGTAGAAGGTGTTGATTTTGGACAGCTCCTTTTCGCAAGTCTTGGCAAAAAATCTGTCTCCTTCAAATTTGGCATAATATCTTTTAACCGTGTCCTCGTCCGTCACTGAAACACACAGAGAAACAAACACTGAGTAAAATCAACTTCATTTACTCATCCACATTACATAGTCTGAAGGACTAAATGGAATAATAGATGGATGGATGGATGGATGACCTCCTCATGTCCTTCATATGATTTTTCAGTGAGTGTAGTATCAGAGTCCAGATGGAGGTAGAGCAGAACCAAAGTGCATCTTTTTCAGCCTGTCAGCTTTTAACAGTACATGAGTGCACACACACACACACACACACAAACACACACAAGGACGTGAGAAGATCTTTGGAGCTTTACAGAAAATCCCAGAGCTCATCTATCTATGGATGAACAATCTAGATAGAGCGAAAGAGAGAAGAAGGAAGCTGTCCAATTTGCTACAGTGGATACTGAAAATTTCATCAGGTGTTTTAGCAGCTCCCACCTCAGAACACCTCAACTCAACTCAGTTTAACTCAACCCAACAAAGAAACTCAGCCCAGCTCAGCTAGGTTAAGCTCAGGTCAGTTTAGCCAGGCTTGGCTAGCCTGGGCTTGGTTTAACTCAATTTGACTTAGTACAACTCAGCTTCGTTATTAACTAAGGTTAGCTTAAATAAACTAATTTCAACCAAACTCTATTAAATGAAACTTGCTTCGTTTAAACCCCATTCAGGGAAGTTAATTAAATTCTACTCAGTTTGAATCAATGCCATCAACTCATCTTTGGTCACCTCACATCAGCTTAGCTAAACTCGACTTGACCTTATTTGACTCAACTCAATTTGTCTCTATTTAACTCAACTGAACTTTATTCATCTTCTGTTCATTCCAATTCAGTTCTGAATGGTTCTGCTCAAACTGATATAGTAAACTCCATTCCATTTAACTCACCTCAACACACACAGTTAGGCTTGGCTCAACCACTCAGTCTGAATCATTTGACTCAACTCAGCTCCACTCAGCTCAATCAATCAACACCAGGGGTGGATGAAGTACACAAACCATGTACTTGAGTTAAAGTAGAAATACCCAAGGTCAAATATTCCTCCAGTAAAAGTCCTCTTTGTAAACCCTCACTTGAGTAAAAATACAAAAATATTTACCTTCAAATGTACTTAAGTATGGAAAGTAAAAGTACCACAATTTATTATGGCTGTCATATCCTGTTACCATTTCTGCAACAAGACTCTTAATCAACTCATTTTAGGTGAAGAGACTCTAGTGTCTCTCGGCCCACCAGTTTTTCATACAGGGTCATTAATTAGTCTGACATTGGTGTCTATTACAATGCAGGTTCCAATAAATAGAACTATACAATAACATTTTGCAAACAAAAAAGTTTTAGCTTAAGATGTGCAACTTACAAGTTAATGTTTAATAAAAACTTGCTTTAAACAGGATCACTAATGAGTTTTCCTATACTATATTGCATCTGTCGGTTTCTGTTCATAAACATAAACTAGTCAAAACATATTTATTATAAAGGAAATATATGTATAATATGTATATACTGTATTTGTATTGTGTACATATTTCGATATCATGGTCTAGTTACCCACAAGGTCAGGAACCATATGTTTGATGTGTTCACTAATGCTTTGATGTGTGACTGCCTGTTGTCCCCCAGGTGGTCCTTAAGGTAGTCCAGGCCTAAAATGGACATTTCCATGGATTCTAAGAATTCTAAGAATTCATACAAATTTACCATAATGTAGTGGAGTAAACAGTAAGATGTTTGAGTTTGTGCTGGAGTCAAAGTACAAAGTCCTTCAAAATGGAAAAAATTCTGTAAAGATACAGATACACGGAAAAACTACTTAAGTACAGTAACTAATTACACTTACTTCATTACTGTCCACCACTGATCAGCACAACTAAATTTAACTCAATTTAGCTAAATATCATTAAACCCCACTCAGCTCATGCAACCAACTCAACCTCCTTTCTACTCAAATTTACTCTCTACTCTATTCAACACAGCTTCACTCATCCCAACTAAGCACATCTCAATTTAACTTAATTCATTTTGGCTCAAGTCAGTTTAAAGAAACGTATCTGTCACAATCTAATAGAGTTACAATGGTACATGTGAATCAGTTTATTGTACACCAGTCAGTACTAATCAGTCAGACACATTCAGGCGTTTTCTAGTTATTATACATGTCCCCTGGGAGGTATCACAATTCTGATACGCTGAAATCTCAGAAGCTGTTGAGTAATGATGTGTGTCAGATTACTATTATAGCGGAGGGATGGATAAACTTAAACAGCTAATTTCACAGGATTATTAAGGCACAAGAAAGGAGAGAACCATGCTGTGTTGACAGGGCTTTATAGAGAGAGAGAGAGAGAGAGATAGAGATATGATCTCCTATTAGTCTGAGCTGGTATTGTAGAGGGTGTGAATGATCCACACTAACACAGAAGCTCCAGAGCTCGTTATTTTCTGCTTCATTTCTCTGCTTATCTGCATGTCCTCCTGTTCAGCTGGAACGCCCAGCCTGCTCTCTTTATCGCCTCCATTCAGAAGACGCTTAAATCACACAGATGGAATGGAGCTGCACCGCTGGGACTGGTCAAAGAGAAAGAGCCCAGTGTGTGTGTGCGGTTAAGGGTTTAGAGGAGAGTGTGAGGATGAAGATGATGTGGATGATGCTCTGTAAAATTTTATATGTGGTTCCACACTTTAATATGTTTAAATAATTAGTATCCCAGATGGTTGCTAAGGCCAGTTTTTTTCCAGACCATGTTCCACGTGGTTGCAATCTATTACTATTTTTTGTATAATCTATTACAAAAAAAAGTTTGGTTTTGATATGTCAACATACTATAAGTTTCGGGCCAAGTTAGGAGGTGAGCAGCTGGTATAGAACCTATTGGGTTAAGCTGCTGTTACTAGTCAACAAATCACTGAATGGTTTCAGTCCATTCGTGTTATGGATATGTTTTAAACATATAAACGATCTAGGTCTCTATATCCATGGATTCAGGTCAGCTCCAAAGGTAGCTGATCCGCTTCAGAACCCCTATTGTACACTATTAAACATTTTAAAGTTATTTTTACTCTACTGTTCAGTTTAAAACAGTTTGTCTGTATTTAAACTTTGATGTTCCATTTGCTTTCATCTAAGCAAAATCTGAAATGTGCTGTATAAACTAGGTTCGGAAGTAAACAAGAAGTGCCAGTGCATCACTAATGTACTCTCATCATCAAAAGAATAACTGTACCCAGAAAAGGACGAAGGAAGATAAGGTTACCAGGAACAATAAATGGTGATAAATTTAAACTGATATGGGCCATATGTATTCAGCTACATATACAGAAGTAGTGCCTCTCAGTATGGCGTTGGGGCGCCAGGTTTGCTAATGCAACATGCCAAATGTCTCAGTATGAAGTTGTAGAGGTTCCTAATGGTGTCCTGTGATAATCCATCCCGTGCATCTTGAATATTCTCACACAGTTCCTGCAGATTGTGTGGTAGGGGTGGAGGTGGAGTGACACCAGGCCTTCTGGACAACAACAAATTGTTTATCTTGGTGCTGACCACGGGGCGTCGGCACACAGATTTGTTGGTCGCCTCCACCAAGACAAAAGTGGAACTCGTTACTGAAGATGACCCGCTGCCATTCTGAGTCACTCCATGACAATCTGGTAGGACACCATTGTAGTGTTTGATGTGATATTGACTTGAGGTTAAGGGCAGTTGCCGTAGCGGTCTGTGTGCATGTAGTCCTGCGTCGTGTAGTCGTCTGCCAATGGTGCTGGCACTTACAGGATGACTCATGGAGGGAATTGCTGAATCTCCGCAATCATGGCTGTTAGATCTATCAGGTACAGTGATAAGGTCTGTCCCTGTTTACGCCATGTGTCACTGAGTGTGAATCATTCCAGTCCGTAATATCCTTCAGGGTGCAATCACTTTTCAGATGATGAGTGTATATAGATGCTTATATAGAATATATAACATTACACTCCAAAAACATATCTACGCAAGAGAAAACATCCTATATCTGGTCGATATAGCTAATATTTATCATTCCAGTGTACCAAACTTATTTCTAGACATTTGCTACTTAACCCATTCTATCTGGATATTTTACTTATTTCAGACAATACCTTTAGACACAAGTAAAATCAACTGCAAAATACATAAAACAAGTTACAAGGAGTCAAAAAATAAGTTAGATAATCTTATAATTGTCAACATCATAATAACAAATATGAGACATATTTATACAGACATATTTAATATTCCTAAGATTTTTCTTTTGGTGAAAATATCCTTTTTTGTAGTGTTAAGATGAATGCTGGGAGTTTAAATGTTAAACGGAATAATAAACAATATGCGTAAACATAATACACACAGGCAGAACAGAGTGTGTGTAGCTGGGTATTTGTTATGTGAGTGTCTGTTGAGTGTGTGAATGAAGAGCAGCTCTTTGTGACATAAAAGCTCTCAAACACTCTCAAATCGTCCTCCTCAAGCCATAATTAATGCCATAAACTCCCACTGTAGAGGCTCTACAGTCTCTACAGGCAATCAGCTATAGACATTAAACACTCGCCTTCAGCATTCAGCATCCGGCTCAATCCGTCATGTAAACAGCCTGAATAAAACACAGGCTGCTGAGTTAGCGGGAGGAGAAAATCTGGAACATTTACATCCATCTGAACCAAAACGCTCACTGCAAATAAATCCAGAGCTTTTTGCTAATGAAGAGAAAACAGCACTAGCTGTATTCCTGTCATTGTGTGTGCTGACGTAGCTTCCTGGCACACAGCATTCCGCTCCAGAGCAGTGTAAGGGTATAAACTGAGCTAAAGGAAGGATGGAGCGGGAATGCTGACTCAGAGTCTGAAACAGTAAAAACACGGTTAAAGATTCAGCATGAGCTGAGTTAATTTAGTGAAGCACCTCCAGGAATCAAGCGCCAGGAATGAAACTTGGTGAGTAGGTTTGACCTATTGTGAGACATGCGAATAGTAAGTTTCACTCCTAGCCGCACATGTGATGTAAACAATGCCCACCCTTATCATTGTACCTGACTGACCCAACAGCAAGCAGCAATGCCCTCCATGACTCATCCTGTTAGTGTGAGCACCTCTGGCAGATGGCTACATGACACAGGGCTACATGCACGCAGACCGCTGCAATGACCGCCCTTAACACCACATTAACATCACCAAAGACTGAAATGGTGTTGTGACACTGTCATGTAGTGACTCAGAATGTCATCTGTGATGAATCGGGTTTTTTCTTAGTGGACACGACCAACTAATCTGTGTGTGGAGACACGATGGGCAGTGCCAATATGGACGATTTATTATTACACGTCCAGAAGTCTGGTGTCACTCCACCTCCAGCCGTACAGCAAAACCTGCAGGGACTGTGTAAGAATATTCAAGCTGCATGGGATGAATTGCCACAGGACACCATTAGTAACCTGTACAACTCCATCCCAAGACGTCTGGAATGTTGCATGGGTTAACATGGCACCACCAAACCCCAAAATAGTGTTAGTTGCTCCTACAACAATCTTAAAAAGATTTTTTGCAGTATGAATGAATTTTGTTCATTTTGTGCTCTGCTGGTTGTTGGCAAAATGGAGTTATAATTAAATTGAATTAATATTAAATAATTTCATGTTTTTAAAAAAAAATACCGATTGGTTGTTTCCACATTTTTGCCAGTAGTCTAATGCAAAAAAAAAAAAAAAGCAATCAGTAAGAGAACATATTCAGCAGCTGTTCCATAAGATAATAAACCCCCTTTATTAAATCAAATCACGCAGCATCTCAACAGAAGCAGTAACTCACAATACCTCAGAACAGAACTGAGCATATCTGAATACATGATATGATAATGAGGGCAGAAGTTTTGAAACCGAAGCTCAGCTACTTCTCTTTTAAACCAACGAACCCAAACAAACTTTCATCATTCAACTGATCTGAGCCGACAGTAACCGCTCTTAAACAAACAAGGCCAACCGGAGCTGTAATTCTGTCTGTCGGAATAGTTTCAGTAATGCCTAGGCTAGAAGTTCCGTTATTATGAGGACGTACATGTATACATGCCCCAGCTTTGGCCTCATGATTGCAGTCTGACAGAACTGGGATGCACAAACAGGCTTTGTTTACTGTAGGAACTTTCCCTTTAGATGGAGAACACACGCTAAATAGAGCTAACCAAGAAAGATCAGCGGTTGAAGGTAAAGATCAGGGGAAAACGTAATTTATCCAATTTTCCTCCCTCGGTCCAGATCAGCCGAGACATGTTTAGTGTTTGGAGGTTGCTTTTTCAGTTTTAGCACTGGAGCTACGAGGCTAATATAACTCAAAGTACACTGCAAAATATCACACCCTGCCAAGTGGTCTTGAACACATCAATTGTGTTGTTCCTCATTTTGAGATTGCTGTAAGGGTTTTTAAACTCAGTTCATTTAGGTCACTTAGGCATTTTTGTCTAGTGTACGATGTGTAGAATTTGGGCTGTCCCCAAAACTATGACTTAATTCCACCACTACATATTACTAACTATGTAACACATACTTCTGGGCTGAGTCCAAAACTAAATGAATCAGTTAATCTCAGTATTCACTATTAAGTGCACAAATGTGTGCTCTCTCCAATAGCAAGTGTAGTGTACTGTTACGGACCATATCCAAAACCATGTTTTATCTGCTGGTGTAGCTAAACCACTACCCGCCAAGTAGCCACCACCACAAGTGGGAGACTGGGGTTCGAATCCCGGTCTGGGAGAATATGCTGTGTTACACCAATAATAGTCCTTGGGCAAGACTCCTAACACTACACTGGCCTACCTATAATGTGATTAACCTTGTAGGTTGTTCTGGATAAGAGCGTCAGCTAAATGCCAGAAATGTAAAATGTAATAATGACTAGTCACTATCCATGCACTATCCCAGACTATATCCAAAGTGCACTATGCCAAATGCACTAGGCTACCATGCCAAAATTCCAGGTTATGCCAAAAGTATGCTCCAAAGCTTTGTTCTGTTCACTACACAGTGCACTATTTTGGGCTGTATCCAAAACTACATGTAAAATCATGTATTCCCTATATAGTGCACTGTACAGTATCTAGTGAATAGAGCAGAGATTTGTGTGTTTCTTTTAGTTTCTGCATTTCTGACTGTTTCCAACCCTCCTGCTGTGAAGTGTGATGATGATTTCAGCAAATGGGCTAATAAATAAAACTGGCAATAACAAACTTCACCAAGACATCCCTCTGCCTCCAGCATCCTTCAGTGTCCTCCTCTCTTTCAGCTCACAGTTATAGAATAAAGATCAGGCTGTTCACAGTCACTGTTTGCTGTTTGCTTTTGCCTGTCACTCAAACTCTTTTGCTCCATGTCATGTTAAAGTGTGGGATATTTCCTCAGAGACAGAAATAACAGAAACTCTTATTTCTTTCTGAGATTCCTGATTATGAGCCTGAAATCTGCACAAATACAAATGTGCCGAACCACAGAATGAGGAATTGTAGGTATTAGAGTACAAAACTGATTCCACAACGAGAAAATGTAATATACTGCAGCACCTCAGGGCATAAACTCAAACAGAAAACTGGTACAGCAGGACGTCTTTATGGCGCACATACAATTACAAGAGCAGAGAAATGGCACTTTATATAAATACAGAAAATTACACTGCGCCTACAGCTACCCTCACTCCTCATAAGCACACATAACTCCTATGATCTCCTACAACAGTATCCATGAATAAATTAGAATAATAAAACTATATCTATTCTAACAGTTCACTGTATTTGAAATACTTACCTTCTATGTCAACTAACTGGCCACTTTATCAGAAACACTAACCTTGTAGTTTTATTCACTGGCCACTTCATTAAAACACCTACTTTGTACTTCCATTAACTGGCCACTTTACTAGAAATACATTGTGTGTCAATTAATTGGCCACTTTATCAGAAACAACAACCTTGTACCTCCACTGACTGGCCACTTCATTAGAAACATCACCCTTGTTACTTCACTTACTGGCCAATTTATTAGAACCACCAACCTTGTACCTCCTCTGACTGGCCACTTTATTAGAAACACCAACCTTGTACCTCCTTTGACTGGCCACTTTATTAGAAAGACCAACCTTGTATGTCCTCTGACTGGCCACTTTTTTTGGAAACACCAACCTGATACTTCACTAAGTAGGTGTACAAGTAGACTGTCTGCTGCAGCCCCCATCCTATTCATCGCTGGTGGGAATCCGACTACAGTGCCACTGTTGTCCAGGTATTATCTGGAATGGTTCTTGGCACAGCAGTGACACTGGCAGGGCAGAACTACAGGGGAGGAGATTTTAAGAAAGTGCTTTTTCATCATAATACATTACATCAAGATAAAGCATCTCAGCATGTACAAGATCTTCATAGCAGGAAACCGATCACAACCGGTTTAATCTGGCTAAAACGAGCTGTCTGCTGTAGTAAAGGCAGACATTTGCACACACCTGGAGACCAGAGGAACCGACTACTGGGTTTTCTTACAGATGCGTGTTATGTGAAGACCTCATTAGTTTATCTCCCATAGAGAAGCCTGAAGTCTGAAATAGCAACAGCACACCATCTAACACCTCCGCTAACAAGCAGGACAGCTCACTCAGACTGCAGATATTGATATTCCAAAGTTCTTCATAATCTCTATTTGCAGCATCTCTAGGCGAAGATACTTTCGGCATTTCCCTGTAATAAAAAAAGAACCTGCTGACCTTCATTCACACAGCAGTTCTATACTCCAACCCAACAGCCCTGCCTATTCATCCTCAAACACATTAGCAAGATTTACTCAGCCTACAGCAGTTTAGCTTTATCCATTCAGTCTACAGCAGTTTAGCCCCACCCATTCCACCTACAGCAGTTTAGCACCATCCATTCAGCTTACAGCTTTTTAACCCTACCCATTCATCTTACAACTAGTTTACATATACCAGTCTTAAAGCACAGAAACATAACCAGTATGTTTAACTAATAAAAGGAGGTATAAAGAGAAGCTGGACAAGTACCATGTACAATTATTTAAATCTAAAAATAAAACACAATATAGAAAAACATTATTAGTAAAAGTAATTATTCATATACGAGGGGAGTAGGCTTACATACCCACAATTCACAGCTAAATCATCCTCATCCTTTGCCTTACAACATTAATAACACAACACAATTAACTTCATAATTGCTGTCACAAACCATTAGTGGGGTGATTTGGTGTTATGGGTTATTAGCGACACTAAAAGGTCTGGGCAGAGAGAGAGAGAGAAAGAGAGAGAAGGAAAGAGAGAGAGAGAGAGAGAGAGAGAGAGTTTAACCCTGCTGCTCATTATGTTGAATGTATAACCTGCTCTAAATGTAGGTATCATTATATAGACTGAGTGGTGTTCTACAGTTTGTCATTAGGTTGAATGTATAACCTGCTCTGAATATATGTATCATTATATAGACTGAGTGGTGTTCTAGTTTCTCATTAGGTTGCATGTATAACCTGCTCTAAATGTAGGTATCATTATATAGACTGGGTGGTGTTCTACAGTTTCTCATTAGGTTGAATGTATAACCTGCTCTAAATGTAGGTATCATTATATAGACTGAGTGGTGTTCTACAGTTTCTTATGGGGTAGAGCACATAATTCAGCATAAATGTCGGTATTGTGATATAAACCAGATGGAACATGAATAGAACAAACTAGTAAATGAAGAAGGAAAAATGTGACCCATCAAAAAGAAATCTCAACACAATGACAGCCTGGCTAAATGTTGCATGGTGGATCCTGGTGTGTGCAGGTGTTTATTGCTGGAAGAGGACAACACACACACACGTCTCCATCTCCAGTCACATTATACGCTACATTAAAGCAGCAGGTAATGAGGGTGTCTGATCTTTCAGTGCTCTTCTCTCCTGAGACATGACCCACCAACCAACAGCTGCTACCTGACTTCACTGAACACCACACAGTCCAGCTTATACACCTTGGAAAAACGATATGCCTCAAATGAAATCATATTAAACCCACTCTATACATACTATTTGGTATTATACCAAAAACATATTTTCTTATTTTAAGCAAATAAAGACATTTGTATAAAATAAACTAACCAGTAAAATATTCACAGTGCAAATATAGTATCATCTCTTGTGAAATTGTTTTAAATTAATTGTAACATCTATTATTTTTGCATCTTGTTCCACATTTATGGAACACAACATATTAAAGAATATAAAGGTATAGAGATCATCTTGATTGCTTGCAAATAAGCATAAACACTCTGAATTTACTTTGGTGTATAATGCATATATTGTTTATATGCACAATTAGTATATAACTAAATGTAGTATTATTGTGTTAACCTTGAAATTGAATACCATTTCTCTAAAATGATGAATAATGGTTAATTATTGTATGTACGAGTAACTGACTGAGGTGGATGGGGGCCCAACATAGGATGAAGCACCAAATGTTCAGAAATGCATCTGCTATCAACAATTCATTCATTCATTCATTCATTCAGTCAGTCAGTCAGTCAGTCAGTCAGTCAGTCAGTCAGTCATTCATTCATTCATTCAATTTTGTTTCAAAATATTCTGAGAAAAAATGACCTCATATTCCGTTGACAATTATTAACTCGAAAATGAATGCAGACTGATGCATGGCAACTTACTAATGCATTTTTAAACTTGCATACAATTCTGTGATGCTATTTTGGGCACCAAATAAACAAGCATTTAGGAAGAAAATGGATCAGAAATTAAAAAGAAATGTTTACATAGGCCACATTTAATGTGCTATTTTCTCAGTATGTTATATTCAGTGAATAAACTGTGAGCGTGTAGTAGACTGTGCAGTAGTGTGCTCTCTGTAGAGGATGTGTTATTTACACTTACTCAATCAAACTCTGCATGTGACTGTCTGGTGAGGTAAAATCCACTTCATTTACAGGACAGATCTGGTTTTTAGTTTTGGTTTAGTATGTAGCTTTATTAGTGTGCGGTGGTTCCTTTGACCGGTGTGTTGTATCTTTCTTCCATGTTTGTGTAAGCCATGCTGCCTGATAAACGAGTGTGGTTCAGATCTGTTATTATTTCTAATAGGACTGTTTCTCTCTCTGCAGCTTCAGATGGAAATAATAGCCCAGCGTTCTGAAAGCGCTCGTTCTGTGTGATCGCAGCATTGAGTGTGAGACTGACGTTGCTGGTTATTGACCGTTGCTCTGCTGTCCACTTCACTGTCGCCATTAGCAACCAGCGCCATGGGAACGGCCTTAGTCGGCCCAGCAGCCGCTTTCATGCAGACGAGTGAGCACGCATGCGAATGAACAGGTGTCCGCCATGCGTGTGTGTCTGTGTTTCAATTTCTTTTTGCAACATTTCATTCCTTCTTCTATTTTCATGCACCGGTGGACCAAAAACCCGCTCAACCAAACACAGGAACAGCAGCCCTGTTCTTCCCAGCATGCACCGCAGCAGACGAAGCAGAAAGCTCTGATCAATGCGGCTCTGATTAGCACTCGGAAACGAGCCTACCAGCCTGTATAGCTTACAATCAATACCCACCCTCACTGCAGCCTTTAGGACACCAAGATCATCACCGACAGCGTCCAGTGAGTCAGCACTAACCAAACACTGCACTCCCGCACTCTTATAGGTGTGCTATAATTTATTCAACAACCATGCAGCACATGGAAAACCACACTGAACATGGAAAATGCATGGACCACATATACCAGTTGGAACAAAGAAAACTATGTGGAATGTGAAAAAATGGAGATGAAACAAGTAAAGATGCATTCGAAACTGAACGGAACATAGGAAACTACATGAGGCATGGAAAACGGCACAAAGCATGAAAAACGTCATGGAAAACTCAAGTGAAAAACCACACTCCACAGTGAACACTGCATACACACATTTCATAAAACATGGAAAAACAAGGCACAAAGAAAAAAACACTGAAACCCGCTCGGAACACATTTGATTGTATAGACTATATATAGTAGGAGTTATGTTATAGATTGTATAGAAGTATTATGGTGATTGTGGAGATTTAAAAATTGTATAGACTGTATAAATTTGATGTTATTGCATGTATTGGAGTTATGATATAGTTTGTAACGACTAGAAGTTATGGCATGGATTGCATAGATTTGTTGTGTTGTGTTGTGTTATAGGGTAGGGGATAGATTGTATAGATTATGAGTTACAATATAAATTGTATGGATTAGGAATTATGGTGATTGCATAGATTCTGAGTTATAGATTGTATAGATTGTATAGATTATTAATTATGGTATATAGCTCTCTCCACAATTATTGGGACCCCTCATTAAGATGTGTTATTAGGCTTCTAATAAATTATTATTTGTTTAATAATATAGGACAACGACGCAAAAAAGAACTTTTAACTCAAGTGCATTTATTTAGTGGGAAAAAAAATCCCACATTAAGAAATAATTATGTAAATTGAAATCATCATGAAATTAATTATTGGCATCTCTGATGTTAATACTTTGTACAACCCCCTTTTGCCAACAAGACAGCACTTAATCTTCTCCTATAACATTTAACGAGATGGCAGAATACAGTAGATAGCGACTGGTTTTTATGGAGACGATGTAATTCTGTACAGGTGAGCTTTGGAGAACTTTTTAGGTCTCCTACCATCCTCCTCACTGTGTGTGGAGGCAAGATAAACTTCGTTGTTCAGGATTGTTTGACACTGATCCAGCGTTTAAACTTCTTTATGATTCCTGATTTATGATTGACTGCAGAAATGGGCAGGTGTGGGCGAGTGGCTATATTATTTTTTTAAATCATATTTTAACAAGGGATGTCAATAATTGTGGAAGGTGCTGTATATTGTATGGATTAAGTGTTATGGTGTGGATCATATGGAGTAGGTGTTACTGTATGGATTGTATATATTAGATGGTATAGATTGTATAGATTTAAAGTTATAATGTAGATCGTATAGATTAGGATTTCTGGTATAAACTGTATAGGTTAGGGGTTATGGTATAGGTTTTATAAATATGGGGTTATGGTATGGATTGTATGGATTCAGGGTTATGGTGTGGATCATATTCAGTCGGTCTTACTGTATGGATTGTGTAGATTAGGAGTTATGGTATAGATTGCATAGATTAGGGGTTGTGGGATAGATTGTATGGAAGTTATGGGGTGACTGGCAGCCGGGCTGTCTGGGGGTCAGTGAATGTGTTGTACTGTAATTTGCTGAACATGTTTTTTAGTTCTGGTTTAATTATCCAGGCCTGCGTCCCCCGTTACTACAGCAACTTGGCCATGTGACCTGCGGGAAGGGTGTGAGTTGCCCTGTGGGACATCAGAGAGAGTGTGAGTGTATGTGTGTGTGTGTGTGTGTGTGTGTGTGTGTGTGTGTGTGTGTGTGTGTGTGTGTGTGTGTGTGTGTGTGAGACAGAATGTGTGTGGAGGGGGAAGGGACGAGAGAGAGAGAGAGAGAGAGAGAGAGAGAGAGAGAGAGAGAGAGAGAGAGAGAGTGAGTGAGTGAGTATGTGAATACATTAATGCACCCTCATAAAAGAGACAGAGTGATGATGAGAGGAAAACCCCCAGAGAGAGAAAGAGAGGGGGGAGGTAAAAAAGAAAGCCAAAAAATAGAAAGCAATAGGGAGAGAAAAGATACAGAGAGCACTAAAAAAGAGAAATAGATAAGGAAAAAAAGAAATGCCGCGGAAACAGTAAGAAAGAAAAAACATAAGAGAGGGGGATTAAAAAAACTGAACAAAAATTATATTCAAATAAAAGATGAGGGTAAAAAAGAGAAAGAAATAAAGAGAATAAGAAAAGGAGTGATGAGAAAAGAGAACAAAGGTGAAAGAGAGAAAAAAGAGCAAAAGAGACTAAAGAACAAGAGAGAAAAAAAATTAAAAATTGGTTTCTTTTCGGTCTTGTCATCTCCCTCCTCCATAAATCATGAGATTGATTAGGGTGTCTCTCATTATCCACATGAATTTATTATCTGATTATTTCCATTAAAAAGCTCAAACAGTGTCTGTGGCAAAAGCAACATGTTTACTGTGGCTCAGGGGGTCGTTACCTTCATCACCATCATCATTATCATCATCACCATCATCCTCCTGCAGTCTGCAGGATTATCCGAGTTACTGCTTTATGTGTTCTACTTTAAACATGTCGCCTTAACGTTAACACAATTGAGTGAAAGAGTTCTCATGAGGAACATGATTCCAGTAAACGATTATAACAGTACGTTACATACAACCATCTTTCACTCACTACGAGACCGTACTGAACATCGGAAACCCCATAGAAACCGAGGGGAACATAAAAACTGCACAGAACACAGAAAAACAAAACTGAGCAAACTGTACAATAGGAGGAAAACTAAAGAAATGCATGGAAAACCAAATGCAATATGGGGAACCACATGGACGACTGCACTGAAAAAGAAAAAAGAAAATCAAACAGAACATGGAAAACTACAATGAAAAAAGTCAATTAAATGCGGAAGGCTGGGTATTACGCAATATTCTGTTTACACATGGGAAAACCACATGGAACACGGAAAACTACATTGTGCCACTGATGGAACATGAAGAAATGTATGAAACAGAAAACTGACAGAACATGTAAAACTACATGTAAAACCACAAAAACAGAAAAGAACTATTTGAATATTGTAATGGAAAACTGAGCAGAACACGGAAAACTGCAAGGAGGAAAATGGAACATTCTTCATACTGGAGGAGGCACACGCGCACACACACACACACACAGAGGTTAAAAGCTAGCTCTCCACAGTGAGTTGTAATGAGACTCTGCCCATAATCCTCCTCTCCCCATCACCGGCTCTGATTGGCCGAGGAGGTCTGAAGGCCTCCGCCTAAACTCTAATAAAATCAGCTCATTAATCACTACAGTGCTGAAGAGTATGTTCTTGTAGTGCTATACTTGCGAGGACCACATGTACCACAAGTCTAGAACAGCATGACATTTTTGGTCAAGTAAGGAGATATTGCTGGTCCTCACCTCAACACATGTTTTCACCACAGAGCACTGTTTTTTTAAGATTCAATAGAGTTGTAGCGGTGTAGAGGTGTGGCCTATGGAAGTCCTCACAAATACAGTACTGTGTGTGTGTGTGTGTGTGTGCGCGTGTGTGTGTGCGCGTGTGTGTGTGCGCGTGTGTGTGCGTGCATGTTGTTTGTGTTTATGTGAAACGGGAAGTCCTTGAGCCAGTTTACCATTTAATTAGATCAATGAAGAAAGAGAGAAAGAAGAAAAGAGAGAGAGAAGACACAGTAGACAGATTAAAGCCAGTGAGAGGGAGAGAGAGATAGAAGAGAAAAAAAGGAAAACCGCAGGTAGCAAGAAAATTAGAGACAGAGAGGGAGAAGATTCAAACATTTAAAGTACAATTAAAAAAGCAAAACAAAAATCCAGTTCCCGCAGTTTTCCACTCCTTATCCCAAACAGTCAATCAGCCCAGACGTGTTTCTCGGTCTCTCGCTAGCTCTCTTTTTCTCTCCTGCACCTGGCCCCTGTCTATCTTTCTCATTCCCTCACTTTCTGTGCAGTGTTATTGTGCTGAGTCAGTATGTGTTAGAGGAGTTGATCTCTGTGTGGTTTGGTGTTAATGTTTTACTCATGAACTTTCTCAACACAGTTTTTACACCCACCAGCCACTTCATTAATTATGCCGTCGTGTATCTGCACACATTGTTCATTTTATTACCTCTGCTTACCCTATAGACGGACAGATCCGTTTTCTGTGATCTGGTCCTGTGATCGCTCATGAAGAACGAGAGGATGACCAACACAAACTCTGCAGCAGCAGATGAGCTATTGTCTCTGACTGTACATCTACAAGGTGGACTAACAGTGCAGGAGTGTCTAATAGAGTGGACAGTGAGTGGACACTGTGTTTAAACACTCCAGAGTGTAGTAGAGGTGAGCGAGAGGTTCTGATATAGTCATACTAAATCTCAGCCTCTTTGGAATTTGCATAATTACAGCACTTACAGCATCACACACAGGGGGGACAGAGTTCGGGACAGAAACAGCTGTTGGCATGGCAACAGAGGGAAAGACTCATCAGAGATGTTATCAGAGATTAGGGCGGAGCAAATTTGGAATTTCTGTATTAGAAACATGGATCAATCACAAGGTCTAAACAACAACAACAACAACAACAACTAAGTTTGCAAGGTAGTCAAGACACAACTTCAAACATCTCATTATTCTTTACTGTGAACAGCTTCTCCACCTCAACTCAACTCAGCACAACTCTACTTAGCTCAACAAAACACAACTCAGCTCAGCTTAACCTAACACTACTCAACTAAGCTCAACTCCACTTAATTTAACTTAACTTAGATGAGCCTACACAAGTCAACATAATAGAGTTACATAGTTACAATATCAAACCATTGTTTACAGTAAACAACTCAACTCAGCTTAGTTTAAAGCAGCCTATTCTAACTCAAATCAATTCAGCTTAACTCAATTCCTCATGGCTTATCTCAAATCAACTCAGCCCAGCTTAACTCAACTAAGCTCAACTCAAACACTTAGTTTAACTCAACTTGGATCAGTCTACTCATATCAACTCAGCTTATCTCAATGTAACTGAAATGTAGCTACAATCAACTGGGTTCAGGTCAGTTTCATTCAGTTTAGATCATTTAATCTTAACTGAGCACATCTTCACTTGACACAGTTTAGCTCAACTCAGCATAATTTGACTCAACTGAATTAAAAACTAAGCCTGACTTGCTCATTTTATTCAACTCAACTCAATTAAACTGAAATCAATTTAGTTCAACTCAAATTAGCCAAACTCTGTCTGACTCAACTTACCCTTAATTCAAATGAATTTATACAGCACATAACCGACCTCATCTTGACTCAATTTGATTCAACTTATTTCAACTCCACTGAACTTAATTCAGTTCAATTTAACTCAACTCAGCTCAGCTTGACCCATCCTGAGTTCATCTCATTTAGCTTAAGTAATTAAATACATTTAATTCAATTCTGGACTCCACCCAGTTCATAAAGAGGTAGTACAGTGGAGTGAAGGTCTCATTTGATGTGCGTAAAACAGGTTGCAAAGCAGATTTTGGCTAAAAGGAGTGATGTATTTGGGTGTGCCAATGGTCATGGAAGTGTACAGTCATATGGCTCTACCAGCAGTGGCTAATATCCCAGGCTAATATTCTCAGAATTTCGCCAGGGAAGGCATCCATCAAATCTGGCTCAACTGCACAAATCTTTGATGCAAGAATGGCTGAACTTGTGGTGGCCTACATGCCAATTTGAACTGCAGCTGATATTCATGCTCATGGAGGTATTACATGCTATTAGGTATGTTTCAGTCAAAGGTAACACATTTTTTGTCAGGTGAGTTTACATTTCTGTGATATGTGACACCGACTTTTATGGTTTAGTTATATATTTTTTTAGATTTGACTGGAGAGGGAATAGTGCATTTTGAAGCTTTAACAATGTTTACACACCACAGTAAACTCCTGCTTTTTAACACGTAAGTGAGAAAATTCGTTTTTTTCATTGTACAGGCCCTTAACCTACACTCTTCCAGAAGAAAGTGCTTTGAGGCCTTCAGACCTTTCAGAGGCCCAAAAGAGAGAGTAATCAAGTCAGACTGAGTCATGAAAAGAATTTGGGTTTAGATCAGAACACAGAGTCCTCTCCACCTCCATCCACACACACACACACACACACACACACACACACATGCAGGGGTAGCTCAGAAACTCTGCCAGCAGCATTGAGTCAAACTCAGACACAGCACTAGGCAACAGGCTGAACTGCTGACTGTTCCTCAGCTATAAAGATGCTGTGTGTGCTTTAGGCCAGATAAACGGCTCTGAGCACCAGCCAAACTCCAGGGGAGCTCCTGTAGCCACCTCAGCATAGTAATTCAATTCTATTCTATTCAGTAATATTGCCACTAAAGCAAAACAACTGATGAAGTTAAGTATTTATGCTAATATACAACAGTCCTAAAGTACAGAACAATGACAAACAGTACATGATAAGGAACATGATATGTTTATAGGATCAAAGGAGATTTCATCATATTCCATCGACATATCTGCATAATTCAGTTAATGTGATGTAAACAGAGTCATTCTGAGTGATTTGAGGGGAAATGGTTTACATTTCTTTAAAGTGGTACTGATAGTAACCATTCTCTCTCTCTCTCTCTCTCTCACTCATCTTCTAAACCGCATTATTGTCCTAACCCAGCGCTCAATGGCCGGAAGCCAGGAAACACTCTGGACAGGCCACCAATCCATCGCAGGGCAGACACACAGACATACACATTTACACTCTCACACCTAGGGGGCAATTAAGCATCTCCAATTCACCTGACAGGATGTCTTTGGCAGACTGCCCCACCATACCACTCCTGACAGAAATAGGGTGGCCACACGTCCAGTTTAAGGCTGGACAGTCTGATTTTTCAACTCCCAGTCCTCTTCTGAATGAACTATTAAAAATGTTCACTCCCAAACAATATTATGTGTTCCACTGGCTCATGTCAAAAGACATGCCTCGCATTACATTGGTTTACCAAGGTCATGTGACATTGTGACCCGCCTACAAGGTTACCACAGGTCAGCCCTCTAAATGCTAGTCCATTAGTAATCTCCTGTCTGGCTGATTTATTCCATTAGGTAAGTAAAGCAATCATGTATGCATTATATAGGTTAGGTCATGATTTTAATTCTGTTCTAGTATCGTGACCAACTACCCCCACCCACCCCTTAATGATGTCCTCCTACCACGTGTCTTCTGAGTTTTCATATGGATCGTTAAAGATGATAAAATAGTGGGAAATGTAAAAATATTATATTTTCCTTAGGGGCTTTTTTGCTACACATCACCCTGGATGTATCCTACCACCATGACCGGCCAAAATCAACAAAACCAAAATTCAACAAAAAATGCCTGGTTCCTATCACCACCATTGGGAACCATTCCAACTGTGCATCTTTCTCTAGAACAGAACAAATCGAATAGTTCTTTTAGCTCAGAGCAAAGGATATGATTGATTAGTATAACATAACGGCACATAGTAACGTACGCATCAGCGAAGACCTGTTGAACAAGGCACATTCAACCCTGCATTTTAGTATCTGTATGAGCTTCATACTGTGGCCTAATGACATGTAAACGTTGTGCCATACGCGACATGACCACTGGCGAAGCTATTAACCCAAACACAACATGCAGACAGTAATTACAGCCATGAAGTTTCATCTGACATTGAAATTCAGAGTCACGCTCAGGCACTAAAAAGCCTGCCAATCCAGCCCGCTCGGGGAGAGCAGCATATTAGCCACGAATGAATACTGCATGTTAATAACAAGAGACAAAAGGGGGGAGAGAGACATGGAGAGAGAGAGAGACACAGAGGGAGAGACGGACCGAGAGAGAGAGTATAGGAGTGTAGGAGAGCGAGCAAGCAATGGGGAGGGTGGGCCTTGCTGAGTGGTTTGCAGGTATGAAGGCTGTGCAGAGCTCTTAGCACGTCAGTCATTTTCAAGGCCACTCTCACAATGTGCGGATGTGCTGTTACCAAGCAACGTTCCTGAGAGCCTGGATCCTTACAGCAGGCTCTCCATCCATCAGCCAATCAGATATCAATGCAGACATCTGCAGTCCCCCCAGACCCAGTGACCTTTCCAACCAAACCCACCACTGCTATTTCTACTGCACATGCTCGTGACAGCGCTAACTAGCCTGCTAATCATAAACTGCTAAATGAACATCAGTTGCCAAAAATGAGGTCTGTACATCTGACATCACAAGCAAAGCTGCACACCATGTTAGTAGCTAGCTGCCTCAGCTGGGACCATGACTAGCTAATGTTGCCATGCGGCTAATAGCAGTCGATGACATGTCTGTAACAGTGCTGGCTAAGCTGATACATTAGGTCAGCTAGTTCACCTAAACATTAGCCACTTGAGACTTAGCTAATATCTTAATAATGACGACCTATAAAATGTCTGTTAACATGGATGTGTTTGTAAATAGAATGTTGCTCAACCTTTGTGATAAGATGGGTTTAATAGACTTGTTTGAGGCAATTATGAGAATAGACAGGTGTTTTAAAGAGCTTATTGGGCCATGATTCAACATGTTCACACTCCCCAAGCGTCAAACAGAATTGGGTGACTGAGGACCTCAGAGTTGGGTGCCATTGGGTACCTTTGTTAAGGTGCTTTTCAGCAAATAACACGCTTATCATGGCTGGTGTTTCTGAACGGTAATGCTTAGTAAGGAGGGAAATTAACCCAAATATGTTTCAGAAGACTTTAACTTTAATCAGCTATAGGCTCACATAAATCCAGCTAATAGACCAATTTGGAGTGGACACCCTGGCATTGAGTATGGGTCATGCCATTGCCAAGGGTTAGCTTAATACTTTCAGCTGGAAGATTCTGGTACTGAGCATGTTCTTATAGGAAAATTGTTTGAAATCATAAACATTCTTAAAACATTCTCAGGACATTGAATTAATAGATTTTCTTTAAAAGCTTAAAGTTGTAGGTAATTTTAGCCTACATTTGTAGTACCATTTTCTGACAGCTGGGAAACCATTCAATTAACTGATAAAGGAATCCCTTCCTAATAGTGACAGCAGTTAAACACCCACAAAACACATAATCTCTGTTTACAAATAGAGTACCAGCAAAAATCTATTATCCAAGAATGACCCACCCAGTTAGACCTGTTACCCAAATAATGACACAATATTAATTATCTAGTGCTAGCTAGCTAGGCCAACACTTTCAGTAACGAGCTGCATAACTAAACAATCCAAGTTGGCAAAGCCTGTTAGCATGCTAATCAGAGACTGGATTTGCTTACAATGGTTGTGAGAGTCACTATGTCTACAAATATAGTCTTTTTATTTATATCGAAACCAAAGGTAAATTTACACGACTTATGTGGAATGTCGATGACGGTGGAAAATCTGAATATAATAAGGTTTCTTTGGGTACTGTTGTGCCTCTGCATGTAACCCTCCACATGAATGGATTTTAAGGCCAAAACCTTCTCAAAACCTTTGTGAAGCAATGCCTCAGACATCAGGTGGTGTACTTTTAACCATGTCATGTATTAACTTACCATGAGGGAGCTTTTAGAGGTGGACACTTTAGATGGTTCCCATCACTACCACTGTGAACAATGAGTCTGAAAGTTTCTGTAGATCATATAGCGTTCACACCAAACCACTTTAAATAAACTCCCTATTACAAGTAGGCCATTTTTAGGTCATGTTGAGGGACAAGATCTTCCAGATTCTCTGATAGCTGGCAGCAGTGAGGCTTGCAGGACAAGTGTGCCAGTCACACCAACATTAAATGGAAAACCGTTTAAAAAAACAATCACCATCTCAGTGGTGCATATCAGGCAATTTGCATTGCTGAATTCTTCCGGGGATAAATGAAAACGGATTGCTTGATCTGTTAGACGAAAAAAAAGAAAAGAAAAGCAAGCATGCTAGAAGCAATCATCATGATCACAATCTGAACGGCAGGGCTGCTCCAGATATCATATTCCATCTCCGTCTCTGGGGAGGTCTACTGCTCACTCTCAGGAAGCTGGAAGTGTAGCAGGAAGGCACACACAGAGCCACGGAACTGCAGACGGATCCCGTCTCCCCTGCCAGAGCGACGCGTTATGCTAACGGCAGCTGACAGGCTGCAAGAAGGCAGCAGCAGTGTTCGTTTGATCATGCAGGTAGAGGCAGAGCGGCCCTGAGGGGAACAGTCTCGCTCGTTTTAGTTGTGTCACCGAGAATCCATGTTAAAAACGACAGCATTAGAGCAGGTGAGGTCTTTAAAGAGCTATTAGAGTTATAAAAGCATCAGTGATGCAGAAAAGCGAAGCGTGGGTGGGTTTATCTGTGACATGAATACAACTGTTCAAGAAATGAATGAATACATCAGTGTTTTATGGAAATATTATGAAGTACAGTTGAAACACTATATATTTTGTACAATGTTTATATTTAAAATAGCCAGGAATGTTGATCCATGTTGATCCCCCCCAAAAAATATATACCTTATTGAATCTTGTTGGGAACTGCCAGACCTCTCATGTTCAGATCAATGTATCCTAAAGTGTGCACTCACTTTGGCCCATTTGTTTTGTCCCAACAACAGCTCATCATCACCTATGGCAGTATATTTTATTACTACCCAGATAGCAAAACTGTTCTGGCCCGAATCTGGCCCACATTCCACATTTTTAACTGGCCAACTAGTCGCATAAATTGACGGCACTCAGGCAGGCCACTCCATGTTGCAAGATGTGGGCCACATATGCACCAGATTAGGGCCACACCTCAGCCACAATAGGCTACTCTACTGTATCTGTTCCAGAAGTGGGCCAGATCTGTTTTGGGCCAAATGCATGTTGTAAATATCTTTGGCTCACTGCAGATTTCCAGTGCCGACAGAGGGCCAGAGGGCCATAGTTTTGCCCATATTTCATATTCCAATATTTGGCCTATTTGTGGCCCGTATTCATATGCTATATGTCTGGGTTGTTACCACTTTTTTATGTTCATTTATGGATACATTTCTCAGCACATTTATTTCCATAAAACATTTTCCAATAAAACCAAATATATTTCCATATCCAAAATAAATGTACCCAATAAGAGAATTCTTCATAATTAAATAAAACCCTACTGAAACTGGATTTACATTTACATTTATGGCATTTAGCTGACGCTCTTATCCAGAGCGACTTACAAGGGTATTCATATTACAGGTAGGCCAGTGTAGTGTTAGGAGTCTTGCCCAAGGACTCTTATTGGCGTAGAACAGCATAGCCGCTCAGAGCGGGATTCGAACCCCCACATGTGGTAGTGGTTCCAAGGTGGGTAGTGGTGTTATCCGCTGAGCTGGATTAATTAAATCTGGGGATGAGATCCATGATTTAATCCAGTATAAATCTGACATGTCCATAGTTTGTACCTGTCTGCTCAGTAATAATTCCAGAGAAAAAAATCCACCTTCTATAATTACCCAAACTAGGAAGTCCCTCAGTAACAGCAATCCTGTTGAAAGCCACATCTCTATAATGTAATAAACCAGGTAATAGAAAAAAACTTGATATCAAGGCTACCAGCTAAACTGACCCAATTCCTTTATGCTTAAATTCAAGGCACATTCAACACTTGTGACGATAGCTGAATGCCACAGAGTAAAAATAAACTTGAAGTAAAATGAACTCTGTCTTGTTGGACTATAAATGCTCTTTATGCTAGTTTATTTTTCATTTAGCTGCACAGCGTATTGCGATTGAGAGTGTGGTGCGGTGCCTGTTGCATAATTAGGGTTTAAAAGATCAGTTTAAATAAAAACGCATAAACTGCAGTCATCAGCAACTATGATATGTTCCTAGTTCTGAGTGTGAAAATATCATCTGCTGCATGAATTAGATGATTCAAAAGCAATCAAACATCCATGTGCTGTGACATCACAACCACAAATAACTGACAGGCTACTGTGTTCAAGCCTAAAGTTAGAAAGAGTATATGTTGTTCAAATAAAATGAGCAATACCATAGTTTACAGAAACCATCACAATTTAAATCGTAGCACAATATTGGCCAGAAAACTCACAATTAACATTTGTCAAGATTGACTGGGGGAATTTGTGAAGATCCTGTACAATTCAGCCAGCCAAATCACAGATTAAAGATATATGTCTTTTTACAGTGTAAATGAACACAGCACAGGTCTAACCCACAGTGCTGTCTGCGCTCAGGGTTTTATGAGGAAATACATTGCTCCCCTGCCTGCCCTCATAAATGCTAAGCTAAGTGCTGTGTCAGTAACATAAGCGGAGATCATTAATCTCCTCCAGCACCTTCGCTACAGCGCACAGGCAGAAACCCAGCAGTTCTGCTACAGTGCACTTGCAGAGAAACCGGTAGATCTGCTACAGGACACAGGCAGAGGAACTTGTAGCTCCACTACAGCATACAGGCAGATAAACTTGTAGCTACTCTACAGCATACAGGCAAAGGAACTTGTAGTTCCGCTACAGCGCACATTCAAAGAAAACTGTAGCTCCACTACAGCAAACGGACAGAAACCCAGCAGTTCTGCTACATGCAGAGAAACTCGTAATTCTGCTATAGCGCACATGAAGAGGAATTTCTAGCTTCACCTTATCGCACAGGCAACCTGTAGTTCTGCTAGAGCGTACAGGCAGGGGAATCTGCTGATCCGCTACCGTAAACCGGTTGAGGAACCAGCTGCTCCACTACAGCACACAGGCAGAGAAACCTGTAGTTCTGTTATAATGAACAGGCAGAAGAACCTGTAGCTGCACTACAGCACACAGCAGAGAAACCCGGACATCCACTACAGCACACAAGAGAGAAACCTGTAGCTTCTCCACAGCACACAGGCAGAGAAACCACTAGCTCTGAATATGAACTACAGAATAAAGTGAGAGAAACCTGTAGCTCCACTACAGCGCACAGACAGAGAAACTCTTAGATTCTCTACAGCATACAGGCGAGGAACCTGTGGCTCTGTTACAGCATACAGGCAGAGGAACCTGTGGCTCTGTTACAGCATACAGGCAGAGAAACCCGTGGCTCTGTTACAGCATACAGGCAGAGAAACCCGTGGCTCTGTTACAGCATACAGGCAGAGAAACCCGTGGCTCTGTTACAGCATACAGGCAGAGAAACCCGTGGCTCTGTTACAGCATACAGGCAGAGAAACCCGTGGCTCTGTTACAGCATACAGGCAGAGAAACCCGTGGCTCTGTTACAGCATACAGGCAGCGGAACATGTGGCTCTGTTACAGCATACAGGCAGCGGAACATGTGGCTCTGTTACAGCATACAGGCAGCGGAACCTGTGGCTCTGTTACAGCATACAGGCAGCGGAACATGTGGCTCTGTTACAGCATACAGACAGCGGAACCTGTGGCTCTGTTACAGCATACAGGCAGTGGAACCTGTGGCTCTGTTACAGCATACAGGCAGAGGAACCTGTGGCTCTGTTACAGCATACAGGCAGAGGAACCTGTGGCTCTGTTACAGCATACAGGCAGAGGAACCTGTGGCTCTGTTACAGCATACAGGCAGCGGAACCTGTGGCTCTGTTACAGCATACAGGCAGAGAAACCCGTGGCTCTGTTACAGCATACAGGCAGCGGAACCTGTGGCTCTGTTACAGCATACAGGCTGAGGAACCTGTGGCTCTGTTACAGCATACAGGCAGCGGAACCTGTGGCTCTGTTACAGCATACAGGCTGAGGAACCTGTGGCTCTGTTACAGCATACAGGCAGAGAAACCCGTGGCTCTGTTACAGCATACAGGCAGCGGAACCTGTGGCTCTGTTACAGCATACAGGCAGAGAAACCCGTGGCTCTGTTACAGCATACAGGCAGCGGAACCTGTGCCTCTGTTACAGCATACAGACAGCGGAACCTGTGGCTCTGTTACAGCATACAGGCAGAGGAACCTGTGGCTCTGTTACAGCATACAGGCTGAGGAACCTGTGGCTCTGTTACAGCATACAGGCAGAGGAACCTGTGGCTCTGTTACAGCATACAAGCAGAGGAACCTGTGGCTTTGTTACAGCATACAGGCAGAGAAACCTGTGGCTCTGTTACATCATACAGGCTGAGGAACCTGTAGCTGTTACAGCATACAAGCAGAGGAACCTGTAGCTCTGTTACAGCGTACAGGCAGAGGAACCTGTAGCTCTGTTAAAGCATACAGGCAGAGGAACCTGTAGCTGTTACAGCATACAAACAGAGGAACCTGTAGCTCTGTTACAGCATACAGGCAGAGGAACCTGTAGCTGTTACAGCGTACAGGCAGAGGAACCTGTAGCTCTGTTAAAGCATACAGGCAGAGGAATCTGTACCTCTGTTACAGCATACAGGCAGAGGAACCTGTAGCTTTGTTACAGCATACAGGCAGAGGAATCTGTACCTCTGTTACAGCATACAGGCAGAGGAACCTGTAGCTCTGTTAAAGCATACAGGCAGAGGAACCTGTACCTCTGTTACAGCATACAGGCAGAGGAACCTGTAGCTTTGTTACAGCATACAGGCAAAGGAACCTGTAGCTCTGATACAGCACACAGTCAGAGAAACCTGTAGCTCTGCTACAAGCACTCAGGCAGAATTGTGATGTACTGTATGTGCATCATATCCTGATGGTTCCGAAAGACAGTAAGTTCAACAGAGTGAATCTGAGTCAGAAACCGTTTACAGGGGAGACGTCTGTCTGTCTGACTGATTGGCGTTTCAGGTCTGGGTAGGTGAACTGATAAATAAAACCGTTTCCGAGTTTTTGCAGTTTGACAGAGGTCCAGATGATCCAGAGGGGACTGGACAGAACAGGGACAGCAGCTGCACAGTCATGATAAGGAGAAGAAGAAGAGAAGACGAAGAAGAAGCTGACCCGTTTCTGTGAGGGCAATAAAAAAGTGAATTCTAGACAGACTCTGTGAGAGATGCTGATAATGAGAGAAACCCACCCAGAGGAACGAGCTAAAAACATCACAACTGCATAAATAACCCCATAAATAAATAAATAAATAAATAAACCTCGCTTTCTCCTCTCTCTTTCTATATTCTCCACACATTCTCTTTATCTGTCTGTTTTTGTCTCTCTGTCTTTCTTTGTTTCTTTCATTTCAGATTTTCTTTTACACTCTTACTCTTTCCTCTTTCTTGCTCTTTCATTCTCTCCTTAAATTCTCTCTCTCCTTTTATTCACTTTCTCTTTCCCATCATTAACTCTCAGCTTTTCGTCTGTATTTACTGTCTTTCTATCTCTCTTTTTTCATTCACATTCTCTTTTTGTTCACTTTATTCTTTCACTCACTCTGTCTGTCTCTCTATTCACCATCTCTCTCTTCTTTGATTCTCTCACTCTCTTTTCTCTTTGTATTTCTCTTTCTGTGTCTCTCCACTGTTCTCTTTCCTCCCCATTCCTAATCTCTTTCTTTCATATTCTCTCTCTTTACACCACTCTTTCCCCACCCACCTCTCTCTCCACTCTCCATGTGTAATATCATCACGTCTGATTATCCTGAACTGCATCTGATTGACATTAGAACAGACTGGCAGATCAGTGTAAAGTCAGTTACACGTATAAGGCTTCACATAAACAATGTTCTGATTATTTATGTCACCCTCCCTCTGACACTGTCACCCTCCCACGTGTGTGTGTGTGTTTTGGATCGTCCAGCTGGAATGTAAGCCTGTGAGAACGTGCCACTCCGCACTGTAAACAGTGTAACCTACACCGATCAGGCATATCATTATGACCACCTCAATGTATCTACACAGCTCCATGTATCACATAGGTCCACCTTGTAGTTCTACATTTACAGACTATACTCCATCTGTATCTCTGCATACTTAATCCCCTCATCCCCCTTTTAAAAAGGTCAGGACCCCCACAGGGCCACCACAAAACAAAGCAGGTATTATGTGGGTGGTTGATCATTCTCAGTTACTGTGTGTTGTGCTGGTGTGAGTGGATCAGTTTAAACACATCAGTACCACTGCTGGACCAGAACTATTCAGTCTACAGCGTACTGTGGGCAGTATCCTGTGACCACTGATGAAGGACCAGAGGATGACAGACACAAACTGTGCAGCAGCAGATGAGCTACCACCCATCTCTGACTTTAAATCTACAAGAGGGACCAGCAAGGTGGGAGTCTGATAGAGAGGAGTGGACACTGCTGTGTCTGATCCACTCACACCAGCAAAACACACAGTAGTGCACCACACCATGTCACTGCATTGCTAAAACATAATCCACCACCCAAATAATACCTGCTCTGTGGTGACCACTGAAAAAAAAAGTTGACGGGGGGAGTAGTATCCACAGTACTCAGAGAAACAGATGGACTACAGTCTGTAAATGTAGAACTATAAGGTGCACCTATTTGGGAAGATGAGCTGCTAAAATGGATGAAACGCGTACATACATTGAGGTTTACAGTGGTCATAGTGTTATGCCAGATTGGCCAGTCAAAGTTTAAACACACCTCAATAAAGGGATGTTGTTGGTGATCTTAAAGACTCTACAGGTTGATACTTAACAGTTCCTACTGATGAGATCCTACTAAAAAAATAACTCTTTGTGGTTCACAGTGTTATATTTCTGCACTATTAGTTACACAATTATCTTTATTTTGCCCAACGTACTGCAAAAGCACCCTCTCAATGTTGTGAATATTCAGATTGGACAGACCAAATAGAATTTGTCCAAAATTGTCCAAAATCTGAGACTCTAAAATAAGCTGTTTAGTCCAGGACTAGACTGAACATCTGATCAGGAAAGCGGAAGAACCAGTGTTTTAGTTTAAACCCTAACCCTGACCTGGCACTGACCCTTTCGCTACACTGACCATTTAAGAGCGAGTTACTGGTCCTGAGGAGCTGTTCTTCATCCTGCTCACTCAGAGCAGTATACGGGAATGCAAAGCTGATTAGATTAGGAACCATTTCCGTGCCTGATTGAATAATACTACAGCCATCCTGCTGCCCTCTCCTTCACCTGCACTCATATTGCAGAGGAGATATTGATATTACTCCGGACAGCCAACCATAGGCGCCTGTGAAGGGAAGTTAGAAAGCAGGAGGAGATATTAATGTTTTATTAGTATTATTATAGGATGGTTTTAGTGTTGGTGTTGTTGCTGGAATTTATGTCAATATTAACATGCGCATTGACTGTGAAAAATAACCATTCATAAAATGTATTTTGCTTTGGTAGATTAGTAGGTGTAGTAGACACAATCTATGGTGCCACCAACTGACATTCAGAATGACAGCAAGCACAGAAATGCAAAAGTGGTATGATGATGCTTCCAAGTGGACAAAGCTGTGGCAGTCTGTGTCGCCACAACTCAGATAGTTGCCGACGCCGACGCGAGTGGCTGCCTGTTCCAGTAGCTCCGTCCGTATTGTGTGTTTTTCTAGAGTTTTTTACCTTTATTCATTTCTCTTCTGCTTCTACACACGTCTGATCTGCGTACTTGCACTGGCTGTATGGCTGACAACAGCCATCTTCTTAATTTGCTCAGCAAATGGTATACCACTACCTCCATCTATACTTTACAAGGACACTAATGACTCTATTTCTATACTTTCATACTTTATATTGTATCTCTGTCTCTATCTGTACAACTCTACCTTGTGCTTCTGTTGTTACTTCTGTGTAGTTTGTATATCTGCTACTGGATGCCTTGAATTTCCCTCTGGGATCAATAAAGTATCTGTCTCTGTCTGTCTGTCTGTCTGTCTGTCTGTCTGTCTGTCTGTCTGTCTGTCTGTCTGTCTGTCTGTCTGTCTGTCGTCTGTCTGTCGTCTGTCTGTCTGTCTGATCTATCTATCTATTTCTGGGGAGGTGTGTGTCA
>JAMWET010005291.1:40000-147500 GCA_024036415.1 Prochilodus magdalenae
TGTTCTTGTGGACATTATTATTATTATTATATATTATTATTATATTATTATATAAAGCTGTTTCTTCTGCCTGTGGTCCTAAGACTTGTTTATTAAAAATTAATCCTACAATAAAACTGAAGCTAGCAGGAAGAATAACCATTAATAATTCACACCAGTTTTTCCCCTTGCAGCATTCGGACTATAAATGAGATTTTACTGAATATCTGAGAGATATTAAATATAAATATCTTCCTGTGTGGGTGAAACAGGACAGCACATCTAAATGATGTGAGACTATTAAACAGCTTTGCCGTATTGTAATGTATCGTCTGTGGAGCTCCGCTTTGTCTGCTTTTGGTTAAATTTATTGTAAGAGATATAGGGAGCTGAACTCCCTGTGACTCCGCCCCCTACTGTACCATTCACCAATCACTGTCAATGTCAACAGCGTCTGTTCTTCTACAGCCTAAGGCTTTACTCTGACTCCAGAGACCACCATACACACACATGGTGGAGAGAGAGAGGTGTCAGTGTATCCAACAGACATGCACAGTATTGTACAGTCACAGACCTTCACTGTTTTAATACACAGTCAAAACAGACACATAATGACACTGAAGGTTTGAGTCTTTAGTGAGTCCATATTAGTGTGTCCACTTTATAGCTTAATAGCACATGAGCAATGGAGCTCCATCCAGTCCCTTTGTGATGAGCAGGAGTGATCCAGAACTGATCATTCAACATGAGCACTTGACCTTATTAATGCTCAATCAAATCCTCACAACAATGTGCCAATATCTATTGTAAAGTCTTCCCAGAAGAGTATAGACTGTTAATGCAGCAAAGGAGGACAAATTAACCATTAACACCAGAAAGAACTCAGGGGGAACAGCCTATTGGTGTGCGTGTGTGTGTGAGGTGTTGTGTTTGGTGGGGGGTGTTCTATGAGGAATTAGACTAACAAAGAAATAAATACACAAATACACACACATACATACACACATACACACACACTCACTCACAGGGGGCCCCCCAGGAGGCAAAACTCAATTTATGCCCACCTGCTTCAACTCACAAAGGCAGCAGATAAATTTAGCCCCAAATGCAAAAAATACGCTTCTTATACATGATGAGTTCTTTTCGGGACACGGCAAATGGGCCAAGGTGAGGGTAGAATGTAGGAGAGGAAAACCGCATCAGACTGCTGGTGTTGAACTGGATCAGTTTAAAAGTCAAATTTGAAACATATATGTTTTCTATAGGTGACTATTTTGCCCTATAACCGCCTGTGTTTATCTCTTCACCATGAAAAGACTTAAAGCCAAAAAATCTAAACCATCACAAACAATATTTCAGACACCAGGCAGTGCATTCATAACCCTTTCATGTAATCACGCTCTGTGAGGGAGCTTTTAAAGATGGACATCTGGTTCGTATCACCATTGCTGTGAACAATTCAACCCAGAAAGCAGAAAAGCTAAGATAAAAAAAACATACTGATACATTATAACACACATACATATATAGGATAAATTAATTCAGGGATAGATCAGTCCATGTTTACCTCTACATTAAAGCCCCACCCATGCCATTCTGCAATCCATGAACCTGAACAGTTCAGAGTGAAAGCCGTTATATTGCAGAGTGTGAGTGTCTCAGGCCTTTGTTGTTTTCTCACGGCTCTGTGTCAGACGATGATTGCAGTATAGACTGAACGTGAACGTGCAGAAGATTGCACAGCAACACACCTGGCTCAGGCAGTCTCGACGGCCAATCAGAAAGCAGCCTGCAGCTCTCAGCATTGCATCACACTAGTGTGTACAGTGGTGGCGGGGTCTGATGGTCTACTGAAGAATAAAAAGGCCACCATTTCAAACGGCACGACACAACAACACGGTTAATGCTGCACTTGAAGTCGTCGTTCTGATTATTCCCTAGAAAACAGTCTCTTCAAAGCTCGGAGAGATTCGTATTTCTACAGGACTTCAAATGTAGCTGATCAGCTGAGACTGAAGCTACAAGCTGAATTTAGCTAACAGTTAACAGAAGCCTGTGACCCACCAAATAGCAATTCATTGTCCTCAAATCATGTGGAGTCATTGTCTACTAGCTTATTACGTTGTTTCTGACACTGTATGATACTCTGTTATCTGTAAACACAGACCAAAGGACATTAGCATAGCGAAACCCAGCTTACAGGTATCTTACCGGAATTTAGCCTGGACCTTAGTATGTGATATAGAGATTGTAGCCTGGTGTTTGAATTAGCTAATGCTAACTAGCTGACTAACTGAATCATGATTTTATCTGTGACAATTAATTAGATTTGGTTTAGCAGTAAAGCGGGGAGAAATTAGTGAAAGGTAGCATTGTAGATCCCACAGTGTCCACTTACACTCATCATCAAAAGAATAGTTTCACCCAGAAGGAAGTGTCAGACTGAAATGCTGTTAGGAAGGAAGATAAAGCTAACCAGGAACAATAAATGATGATGAATTTAGACTGATATGGGTAATATTTATTGAGCTACACACACAGAAATAGCGTCTTGCAGTATGGCATCAGGCTGCCATGTTTGCTAATGCAACATGCCAGACGTCTCGGTATGGAGTTATGGAGGTTCCTAATGCTGTCCTGTGATAATCCATCCCATGCAGTATGAATATTCTCACACAGTTCCTGCAGATTGTGCAGTAAGGGTGAAAGTCAAGTGACACTGACAGTCTGGCTTAACACCATTGCAGACTTTGTGTGAATGTCTACAATCGTGGCTGTTGGGTCGGGTCAGGTCAAGTACAGCGATAAGGCCCGGTCTTGCTTACGTCACACATGTGGCAGAATGTGCAACTTAAATCATTCACATGTCTCACAATGTCAAACCTACCGAGCACGTTTTACTACTGTCGGTTCATTCCTTCACTATTTGAACAACAACTTTTTTGAAGATGAGCGTATAAAAACACTATCCAATGTTATATATAGAACTTTACAGAAGGTTCTTATTCACTTCAAGGCTCAGTGCACATCCAGGTAATGCTTCCATGCATGGATGGATGCATGGACGACCAGAGGGGCAATAGGCAGATTGCCCGAAAGCATAGTTATGCTTGCTGGGGTAGCTTTATATCTAAATGTCTAATATTTCAATTAATAATTCTAAATTATTCACATAAAAGTATCCTCAGCTCAGATTGAAATCCGCCTTCTAGACTTCTAGAATTTTTTATTTCTAGAATTACAGCAAAGGGAATAGAAAGAGCCTGCACTGTGTAACTCTGGTCTGAAATACCCGAGCATATGTTAGAGCCGCAGCCTCCTATAGCTCTGCACGGCAGGGACGCGCACACGCTACAGCACGGACAATTTCTCTCTTCTCTAAGCCAATATCGCCTGAGGCCTATACAGCGCAGCAAAAAAGCAACAATTATCTTTTATTTTATTTTATATTATTATAGTATTTTAGTTTCACATTTTAATAAGCCACAGATGAAATATGGATGTTCCATTTTACCCGCACGCAGACGTCTAGCATTGGGAATAACAACTAAACACAAGCAATCAATAAGTCGCGACCAGCATATTTCACACTCATGAATGCGAGAAAAGGTTAAAGACGTCTATAAATGAACAATGCGACCCCTCCAAACTCCACAACAGCTCTGAACATAGATGAATGTGTGCTGCTTTAGAAAGCTGCTCTCGTAGTGTAAAACAGGCTACATTAAAGCAGCAGTGCCCATTCCTGCCTATAGTAATTTAAAACACAGAAACAGAGTGGTCTGGTAGGTCATTACAAGCGTTGTTTTCTGGCCATGTCTTTACGTACTTGCATCACACACACAGCCTCTTAAGAAGAAAATCTGACTTCGAGTGGCCACAGCATTTCATTAGAATAATACCACACCCATCTGAGTACCAAGACTTCAGAACGAGTGGATCAGTTACGGTAGTGCTGCTGGAGTGCTTAAACACTTCAGTGTCACTACTGGACTAAGACTCATCCACCAACCAGAAGCAGCTGGTCAACAAGTGTCCTGTGAGCAGCTTCTTGTGACCACTGATGGGTGAGGGTGGTTCAGCAAGGTGGGAGTGTTTAATAGAGTGAACAGTGCATGGAGACCGTGTTTGAACACTCTAGCAGCACTGCTGTGTCTGATCCACTCACACCAGCACAACACTAACACATCACCATGTTAGTGTCACTGCAAAGATGTGAATGATTCACCTCCTAAATTATACCTGCTCTCTGCTGGTTCTACAGGGGTCCTGACTATTAAAGAACAGGGCAATAGAGATGATAAATTGGAAAGTCTGTGCTGAAAGACCAAGCTGTAACTAATGAAGTGTCCAATCAGTGTATAAGATTTTGATTTTGATCTCTTGTTGATCCCACAGTGGGGAAATTTAGTCTCTGCATTTAACATCCGTGAAGTGAAACACCCACAAACACACTCACTAGTGAACACACACACTAGGGGGCAGTGAGCACACTTACCCGGAGCGGTGGGCAGCCCTATCCACGGCGCCCGAGGAGCAGTTGGGGGTTAGGTGCCTTGCTCAAGGGCACCTCAGTCGTTACTGTCAGTTCAGGGAATTGAACCGGCATCCCTCCGGTCACAAGGATGGTTCCCTAACCTCCAGCCCACGACTGCCCCCCGTAATGCATTACAATATAGCACAGTATAATAATAATAATAATAATAATGAAGAATTATGAAACCTTTATTAAATTCTATTAAATAAGTACTGTTAAATTCATTTTCATTATTATCATTTATGCCACTTTACTTGTTAGTTTAGCCTAAAAATGCTTATGCATCTCTCTGTCTACAATTACACAGAATCGTGAGCAAACTCAGTCATCCTGATATTTTTCGGTAACCCTTTACATTAAGTGTTGACTAACTAACATGAAGTAATGGATTAGCTAACATGAGGTGATACGTTAACAATGGTTACAGTGCTGAACTAATCTCAAGTAAACATGCATCAGTTGTAATAGTAGCTCATCACTGTTAATGTTAATGATTGTTAAGTAATGTTAGTTAGTCAATGCTTCACACATCATCAGCTTGATTCAAATTCCCTAGTGCTTGTACTGGAGATGTAATAGTGTTAAAAGACTTTTTATTTTCACAGCGAAGAGAAAATTGTTAGATAAAGTGTTGTTAGCTTTAGCTGCAGTGTTAGCATAAACAGACGAGAACAGCATGGAGTACTTCTATGCCCCGCTTTTCTCTTGAGCAGGTACCAAAAACGATTAAACTGGAACCATAAAACTACAGCATCTGGAATGTTATCTTCGTTGGGCAACTGGATAACAGTTTCAGGTTTCTGGTGCTAAAGAGTCCAGTACGCTACCTGAAACACCCTTATTGTTTCTACTATCGAAGTTACAGCTGTCATCAGAGTTCTGCAAAATCTCTGCCATCCATCACACTGTGACTGTGTGACTTAAGTTTTATTTAGAAGCTGTTTCTGTCGTTCTACTGAAATGATAAACACATAAACGTACAAATCCTTCAGACACTAAGGTCTCCAGGCTTCACCTTTGCTAACACCCTCCCCCCCCGGTCGTTCCCTTCTCTCTACACAAGCATCCAGCGCCGTTCAGCCGAGATGTAATTCACAGATGAATAATGGATGTGTAGAGGTCGGCTCTGTGGCTGTAAAGCATCCATCCATCTGTCTGTCTGTCTTTCTGTCTGTCTGTGTGTGCTGCTTTAAATAGGGCAGCTTCACTCGGACCCTGCTATCCGAGTCCCTTTACCAAGCGTTTCTGTTATTCCTTCTGTAGATCCTGTCTGCAGCATCTGCAGGACAGGCCTCATTCTTAGAGCCATTAGTCCCTTGTTTGTCAAAGAGGTGCGAGAATCAATCAAATACAGAATCAGCTTATTTCTACTGTAAATATGTGATTTAAATGAGAACGTTTTCCCTGTGAATATATGATACAAAATTTTCAATACAAATACGTGATCAGTATTGTCCAGTTTCCACTGTGAACATATGAGTCAAATTAATTGTTTTCACTGTAATTATATAACAAAAATGTATTATTGTATATATGTATTAAGTATATGATTAAACATTTTCCATAGTAAGCATGGAACTAGAATCAGCTGATTTGTAAATATGTATTTATACTTTAATATGTGATAAGAATTATCTGATGTACACTGTAAATATGCGGTTAAAATTAGTCATTTTTCATTGTTAATATATGATTGATATTTTACTTGTAATATTATACTGTAAGAATTGTTTGATTTCCACTGTGTTTGCTCGGAGGCGTCAGTTTTACAATGTAAATGTGATCAAAATTATAAATGATTTTTTTTCTCTGTAAATAAGTGATCACCGTAAACCTGTGATCAGAATCAGCTGATTTCTACTGTAAAAATATTATCAGAGTTGTCAAATTTAAACTTTAATATGTGACTGGGATCAGCTGACTTCCACTGTATATATGTGATCAGAACAAATTTATTTTCAATGTTAAGAACTCTTAATACGTGATCAGAAATTTTTGATTTCCACTGTATATTTGTGATCACAATAGCTTAACTTACACTGTAAATATGTGATCAGAATCATTGGAGTTCCACTTTGTGTATGTGCTTTCCACTATATGTATGTGCTTGATTAATCATCTGATACTGATCAGTTATTTGTGGTGTAATTCAGGCAGTTTCAGGTTTTAATCTAATATTGATTAACTATCATATTAGTATATTGGACAATTGTGCAATGCAATATGTCCTGATGAAGAAGCAAAACAAATTTTACAGTTTGCGTGATGTCCAATGTAAACACAATCAGAATCTGCTGATTTCACTCTGCTGAGTGTACACAGTGAGCATGTCGGTATAACTTGAAAAGATTTGTGGGGAGGGGTATGTGTGTGTAGGAGTCCATAAATAATGCAGCAGGTGGGGGAGGAGGTTTCTGCTGATCTTTTAGCAAACCCCGACCTTGGGCAGCAGAGTGGAGAACCCCGCCCACTCCTGCTTTAATCACAGACAGTAATGACAGACATGCTGGATCCATACATCCTTCCTACAGCCATCAAATTAAACAAACTGCAGAACAACAAGAATGACAACTCAAGACTAAGTCACACTTAACAGCTTATTTCTCCATGTGCCTGCACTTTGAACACTGTAATATTCACCCTGACTGTTAGTCTGTTTGATTTGATGTGCTTTGTATCTTAAACATTGTGTTCTATGCACCTGTACCATCACATACTATTAGAATACACTGTATATATAATGTAAAATGCACAATTAAGAGGTTTTGATTCTGGTTTTGAACAGTGGAAGAGGGTAAGGGGCAGACGGATGGATTAAATGGCTCAGTGTGAACTAAGATCAGAACGTGTTTGATCAGAACAAGCTGCTGGTGTTAATTACACTACCTGCTCAACAGCAGGATACACACTGCTCTCAAACTGTGGCCTCCCACACGCTATGACAAGAGACGCTCTTAGCATCAAACAGCATAAACACTATCTATCTATATGAGAGCGAGATAAGATAGATAGACCGATAGATAGACCGATAGACCGATAGACCGATAGATAGATAGATAGATAGATAGATAGATAGATAGATAGATTAAAATAAATCATTTTATATAGTATTTTTTGCTCAGTCAATTGTAATATTGCTCTTTATTTTTTAAAATAATATGCTGTACACATTACAAATGTGTTTGAGAAGATTAAAAATGATTCGATTTGTCACAGTTATCTGGAGGATCCGAGGGTGGAACAGCAGTGGCAAACAGTCAGACCTTATCAAGTCTGCAGCCCGATATATGCTTGCTATCTGAGTCCAGTCAACTCCAGATAACCCCAACACCAGCTAACCCTGGCACCAGCTAACTCCAATACCAGCTCAGCTCAACATTATCTGACCCCAACAACTAACCCCAATTCTAACATTATCTAACCCCAACACCAGCTAACCCTGCTCTGAACCCCAAGCCCAACAGGATCTGACCCCTACAGCTAACCCCAAATGCTAACATTATCTAACCACAACACCAGCTAACCCAAACACACAACACCAGCTAACCCCACTCCTAACTCCAATATCAGGCAAGCCCAACATCATCTAACCCCAACAGCTAACCCCTATGCCAACATTATCTAATAACAATACAGGCTTGGCAAGGATGGAATAAATGAATTTTGTTTGTTTAATCAAAACAACAACAACAACAAAAACAACAACAACAAAACATAATAACCATAAAACCTTTTAAAGATTTAGTACATATGGACCATGAGACTGAACTGGACACAGCACATCGTCACTATCATTCACTGCTCTGTCTGCATATCTTTGGCACAGTAATGGCCAGAGCAATTCTACTGGAGAGGGAGGTATAAATAGACGGAGAGAGAGAAAGAGAGGCCTGCACTGCCAGTTCTCCTCTAATTAAAAGTGCTGAGATATGACGACTTTGGTGTAGATTAAACACAAGGTCCTGCATCCAGCAGACATCTCTTAATTACTCTCCTCAGTTTGGGGGTGATTGATGAGCCTTTGGCATCGTGCCACAGATTCAGTAAGGTTCATGTTAGGTGCTGCATTTCTACATGGATGCTCTGACTCTGTTAGACCGCGCAGACGTTTATTAATTATGAAATGAGCTTCAGAGACTACCGTCACTGCCGTTACTAAACACTGCAAATGTTTAGACTGAATTTAAGGCCTTCAGGTCACCATATATACATGATCATATATGAACACTATGCAAAACAGAACCAGTATAAACACAAAAATACACCAACGGCAGCAGACAAACCACACTCCCTTCATCACTGCGAATGAACGCAAACTCCTTATTCTGTACGTCCCTGCAGGATCACCAGCTCTGTTTTCATATGAGATCAGAACAAGGGTCTCAGACGCTCACACTCGTCTTTCATCGACAGTCCTTTAGAGCACATATAAAAGTTTCGGAAGGCCTGCAGGGACTCCCGCTCCTGTCTGCTTTTCTAAAAGATAGTGATTGGAAGTAGAGAAGGCAGTGAAGGCAGGCACACAGAAGGTTATGAAGGGGCCACACACTGATTCTCATTATGATTTTAACACTGATTTTGACTCTGATTCTGAGTCTCATCCTGACTCTGATTCTCATTCGGATTCTAGCAGTCATTCTGGTTCTGAAAGGATTCTAGCTTTATTTATTGCAAGTCTATTTGTGATTCTAAATCTAACTCCTGATTCCGATCCTCAATATTACTCTGATTCTGACTCTGACTCTGATTCTCATACTAAATTTGACTCTGACTGATTCTGGTTCTGAATAAATTCTGACTCTGACTTTAATTCTGGTTCTGGTTCTGAGTCTAGAGTCTGTTGTGAGCCTATTTGTGATTCTGTGTTTAACTCTGATTCTGATTCTCATACTGACTCTGACTCTGATTCTAGTTCTAAACAAATGGTGACTCTGACTTTGACACCAATTCTAGCTTTAATTCTGAGTCTGACTGTGAGTAACTAACTTGAAATCAGATTCTGACGAAGATTCTGAATTAGACTGTGAATCAGAATCTGCTCCTGGTTCTAATTGTAATTCTGATTATGACTTTAATTCTGATGGTAATTCTGTGTGATTCTGATCTCCTCAGTGCCCCGCTGTGTGTACGGAAGCTTCAGTTTGTCTGTCTGAGGAGGGGAGAAGGGGAGATGCCTGTAACAACATTTTAAATTGCCTCCCTGGGGCGAAAGACCGCTTTAGGCATATGAAACTCTGTCCATCAGAGTCAGGCAGAGTTGGACAGAGACTTTTCATAAACCCAGCTGCAGTAACGAGTCTTTCACTGCGGGTTTATTTAATAAAATGATAATAAAATCACTATCGCTGATCCCAGCAGGCTCTGACACCGCAGCTTCAGCTGGAGTAAGCGTTTTATATCCACCCAAATCAGGTTAGTCCTGTTAGTCCTGAGAAAGTAAATATGAAATCTCAGCTGTGGCTGCTGTAATAAGCTTCCAGCACTGGGGGGATTTAAACTTGTTTTCCAAGGAGTGGTGAAGGGTTGTGTGGGGAGGGTCTGGGGCATCAAAGCATAAGTAGCATTAGAAATACTATTAGTCTTACTTGAATTTACTGACATCTTAAAGGCCCAATAACAAAAACAGCCTTGTAAACTGAGGGATAAAGGGAGGATGGAATATGACCCAGTGAAAAATTAAATACACAAACAACACAGACATCATATGGGGTCATATGGGTCATCTATCTGTCTATCTATCTGTCTATCTCTGTCTGTCTGTCTGTCTGTCTGTCTGTCTGTCTGTCTGTCTATCTATCTAAAAAGGGTTCTGCTGTTCTTGCAATTTCAAGATTGTATACAGGATCTATAGTATCTAGAACCACACATTCTCCAGCAGTCCGTGGAAACATTTCACCATACAAAGAACCATTCAAGTGTACAAATGGTTCTGTATAGAAATCATAGTTCTAATTACAATATTGTCTTTAATAAAGAAAGCATGAAATTGTCGCTCCTCATTAGCCATTAGCATTCCTAAACTGCATGGCCAAGGAGCATACAGTATGTACGTATGTGCTGTTCACTAATCAGACTCCATCATGATGTATAACTAATTATATGTATGATTCATAATATACTGTATGTAATACTGTATATAGCTGATGTTATATTTCTGTCCCTCAGAGCAGCAGTTCAGGTCCACAGAGAGCACTTTCTCCCTAAAGCCTCTCCATCTCCCCACACTAACCACACACAACCAGCTCCTACTGCTCCATTCACACCTCACACACACACACACAAACGCCACAGCAAGGTCACATACTCACACTGCAGACAGAGCTGTAGGAGAAGCAGTGAGTGGAAAAGACATCTCTACTAAAGCCTGACAGGAGCACACCTCCACACAGCAGCTTTCGGAGAGCTGTCAGAGCTCAGCAACACATGCATTTCACAGGTGAACAAACTGTACCCTTACACAGTTTACCACCACATATAATACCACGAAGCACTCAAATGATCAGCAGTGATAACATTATTAACCCCCTAAACAGCAGCAGTACCATTCATTACATACTGTACATTGTTCATAAATCACTATGAACATCTGGACAATTTATATCAGTTACAGTACACTTTAGAGTAGATACTGAATAATAATCTGAGAATATTCATTATTACTCTTTCTACTGGATAATTCATACGACTCTCACACAGACCCTCACAGATGAAAAGGCCTTTTAGGCAAACATTATACAGACGAGATGCACTAATACAACCTTCACCCTCCTCTCAAGCACATCTGCATGCCTCCATATTCTCTGTGATGCAGAGCACCAAAACACCACTTACTGCACACCTACGCCTGCCGCAGGAATGGTATTACAGTGTTC
Organism: Prochilodus magdalenae; assembly: GCA_024036415.1. NCBI lineage: Eukaryota > Metazoa > Chordata > Actinopteri > Characiformes > Prochilodontidae > Prochilodus > Prochilodus magdalenae. Next base: position 51,389 of record JAMWET010005291.1, read on the forward strand.
AGCAGGAAAAGCTAATGTGGATAATAAATAAATTACATTCAACAGGTAGTACTTGTACATGGTTATTATAACATACATATATATATACTTGCATTTCATCATTTGCATTAACATTTAAATAAATTAAAAGTTAGAATTATTTGTCTCTGTACCTGTAAAATTTTAGTTTTGGGCTGTAAATCTATTAATATTCACTTTATTATATCATTGTGTGCACAGTCGGCCGACAACTGTAAGAGAGGGCAGGAAGGTGGTGCCTAAATCTTGCAAAGCAGGCTAAACCGCAACTAACAGAAGGAGCAAGACATCAGCCACCAAGGAGCCATGTAGAGTACTATGCCTGACTCTCAATCCTGGTGCAGCTGCAGAGCAGGGATTGTAAGTTCTCTTCTTCTTTCTTTTTCCTTCTTCACTCCTTTTAAAGGTGTCCACGCTACTGAAGCCGTCAAATGGTTCTCATTAACAGACAAAGTCATTGCCCCGATTCTGCAGCTTGACCAGTGGAAATGAATAGCAGGCTCAATAAAGTGTTCTCCCGGCAAAGCACTAGGCGAGGCCCAGGAGGCGTGGCTAATGAAACAGGCATCGTCCCCATGGAATGTTATCCCAGCATCTCTGCCACTGCCTCTTGTGGCTCTCAATGGTGCTTGGGGGTCATGGGCCATTACTTATTTAGTGACACTCCGCCATCTATGACTCCAAAAAAATCCTCACACAAAACTTTTTACATTTTTCTACATTGCACCTGACAGTTCCTTCAGCTACAGTGGTATTCATATGTTTTAATATGGTTTGCATGTTCTATTGATTTTCTGAGTATGAAGTTAACACATTCTTTACAGAGAATCTGGTATTTTTACTATTAAAACGTACCATAAAATGTGAAATTTGCATGCTCCATCTTTAATCCATGCATGTAATTTGTCCAGATGTGCCCAAAGTACTGACTTTGACTGGGACTTTGATTCAGTGTAATACTGACAATTAAGAGTCCCATCAGAAGAATCGTCGAACTATTGTGAGGTCCCAGATATTCCTTCCATTATCTAATAAAACCCACGACTCTTAGTAATGTCCCTAATCATTAGCCATTAGCTATATTAGCATTCTCTCTTGGATCGTCTCATTACAGCACCAAAAACAACAGCGTCACGAGTGACCTAAATTCATTACAGATGAACATCTGCCCCCATGTCACGCCCCCCTAACCCCGCCCCCAACTAAGGCCTCCCACAGCTCCACCCCTAGCCTGGCCACAGTGTGGAACTGGACATTGCAGTGAGACACAACATTTCTGGAATGTTCACTATAAATAGCCCAGGTTATTCCTGGCTGGGCCAGCATGGTTCAACAGCTCGGGGGGGTCTCCTTACCTTCTACGGAGGGCGCCTGGTCCTGTGCTGCATACAGCATCTCTTTAAACGCCTGAAAGAGAAAACAAACAAAAAGTAAGGTGGGATACATAGTATATAATAGGTGATATGTGACATACACTCACTCATTCAAAGACTGTACGAGGGTAACTCTGCAGACTGCTATTCCCAGAGAAGTCGATTGAATAAAGAAGCTCCAAGCAGGAGCTAAATTAAATTCAGTTTCTTAATCTCAATAAGAATTTGCAATAACAATGACCCAGCCTCAAACCCCCCCCCATTACTACCTCCCGCCAAAGTGTCAGTGACCAGAATGGATAAAGGGGGGTGATCTGATGGATGGATCCCCAGACTACCGAGAGCACTTCATTTGGTGTCACCAGGTTCATTTTCTTTAATTACTGCGCCTGCTTTTACTGACAGTATGAACCTACTGTTTTAACCCCTCTGGGCTGAATAGTGGGTGAAGTGAATCTCTTAGACTGAGTTCTGTTATTTCCTATACTTTGCAGATAGATTAATTGTTTGGCAACAAACCTAATATTGAGACAGTTAACAATCATAATTAGCCACACGGGTGTAAAGTAGGAAGAGAGGAGGATGGGCTTATGTTATGAACACACCCACACACAACAAGGCAAGCTTATTAATAGGGCACCTTACAAACAAGATAATAAATATTAGAAATAAAAACAAACCATACATTGAACTTTTCAATAGATATAATATGTATGTGAAATTACATTAAAACATTATTAAACCAATAGATTTAAAAAAGAACACATTAAACATCATATGAAAAATCAAATTCATTAAAATTTAATTAGGATAATAAATGAATTGCAGATTGGAGGGCATGGGATTTTTTAATAAGCATCTTCAATTTACTGTCACTGTTTGACTGTAAGAACGTACCAGCTCCAGAATGTTTAGTCTGATTGATAACGGTGCGCTTATAAAAAAAATTGAATAAAAAAAAAATATATATATATATATATATATATATATATATTTTTTTTTTTTTTTTATGCAATTATTGTTAAGAGACTAATTTTCCCCCATCAGGAATGAATGTGGATGATAACGTTTGTGCACTCAACTTACATCACAATGATACATGTCCATTAGCAACAGCCTATTAACCATCTTAATGGTTAATATCATTATAGATGATAGAGTAGGCGGAGTCCATCAGCATGAACACTGCAGTCTATAGGTGCAGCACAAGCCCGGCTCTTTTTCACAGAGGTCTTAGTGTGCGTTACTGAGGAAAACGGGTGGACCTGTGAGTCCAAGCCGAGAGCAGATGTCGTCCCGGCGGGAGAGCGAGAGGAGCTGTTTGTGCGTCTCTGCTGTCTCTCAGTCAGATCCATACATTCTAATCAGAGCGCAGGCTGATGCGGGTAGGCATGGAAACGGCCTTCTGCTTTATAATCGTGGCACAACAGTTGCGGATTTCTCAGAAAAGCGTCATTTAACCCTGATCTCAGTTATGCATCACAAAAGCATGCTGCACCTTCGTAGTTCATTGAAACGAAAGAAGAAACTCAGATTCTAAACTCTCAGTCTGCTTTCACGTCTGTGAGTTGAATTAGATGAATGCTTATTGTCCACAGTCTTCTTTTGCAGGAAGGAAAGACAGGGGGCCTTCAACACATGAATGGAAAATTATAGAAATAAGTATTTGTGACTAGGTCAGTGGGTTTAAGCAGTTTTTTAAAGCCTCCTGGTTCCATTGTTACAGCAGGGACTATATCTAAAGTGAAGTGGTAGAGTAGTAGATACATCAATCCACAAACAGGCCACTCATATTTCCAACACGTGTTAAGTTGACAAAAACTCCTCAGATAACATATTCCAGTGATGGTGGTGGAGGTGTGGCTGTTTATTAGGTGGCCTAACATTAGTGCAGTTAATACAACCGATAAAGCGTGGGAAATGAAAACTGAAACTGAGGAGCAGTGGTCATCTGATAAACAGTATGATCCTTAGCCTCCAGTGCATCACTTTAGTTTAGGTTTGTAACACACATTTTAATCATTACTTTAATTGCATGTTTGGGTTTCAGCTGTGTATGTATGGCAGGTTGATTGGTAAAGGACATAACAACTGAGTATCAACCTTGATCAAGTAGTTTAGGATCTCCTAAATAGATAAAAGATTTGCTTTTGTATATGAATTTGTGAAAAAACGTCATATAAATTAGCACTAAAAATAGGAAACAATTTGGCCCCAGGCCTTTTATCAGGGGTATATCTCCCTCCTTGTGCAGGAGAACTTATGACCAAGTGGGGGGCAGGGTGGAATTGCATGCAGAGGGGTGGGGTAAGGGTTGCGCAGAGAGTATTAGAACGGAGACACTGGCACAGCTTTACAGCAGGAACAGGTGATGTATTTTAATGCCACATCAAAGTATATACATCAGTATGTTGCTATTGTCTCAGCCTAAATTGTAAAATATATTGATATACCTTAAAAAGCCAATATACCTCCCAGACCTACTACACTACTACTCTAGCAACAGTTTTGTTTATTTTAAGCTGGAAAGATTTTGCATAATAACACAGAGCTTGTAAAACGCATACAAATAAATTAGACCAATCAGGAGCAACTGAACAGACATACGCTGTAACATGACAAATAACAAACTTATGGTACCTGGTACTAGTTAAAGCTCAAGCTTGACAAAAATTTATATTTTTGCATTTGCAGCCACAAATAACAGGCCTGGCATATATTTATATTTATATTATATATTATAAATATTATAAATTATTTATAATATATTTATAATATATAATATTATAAATATTATATTTTATTTTATATTATATTATATATTATGATATTATTTTAACAAATTTATTTGTGCTCACAACATTGGTCAGAAAAATCACAGCATGTCCTTCTTGGCCTTAATTTGCCATAACAGGAAAACAAGTGCAGGCTTGAATGCAATTGAAATGCTAATGTTTATGTAATTACCTGTTTAATTAATCAACGACATTTAAATCGTACAATAAAACCGTACCTCTGCTACCTCTAAACACCTGTGGGCTGAGGGAGAGAGGTATTAATGTCCGTTTATAACTCAGCTTCTACACAACTCAAAGCCCATGCTAGCACTACAACTCCTACTGCTACCCACTTTACTGACCTCCACACCTGCCTGGACACTCAACTGTACCATCAGACACATCACACATACTCTATCACTCTCTCTCTTTTCTCTGTAAAGCTCTCCTGCTGTGCAATCACACAAGCAGTCCAGAGTTCAGCAGCCACATACACTATAGATACAGACATGCACATATACAGTACATACATGCATATACACATACGTACACATATACATACATATATACATAAACTGCATGTCCTACTACTCAGTGAGTTCAGGTACTTTAACGTCAGCCATTACTGACACAGCTTGTATAATCCCCATAGAAAAGCACTGACCAATAGAATAGTTCAGTGTGGGACAGCTGGACATGAGCCTAAGGTCACTATGCCCAACACCAAGCATGGGTTAGAGGTGTAGGAAACCCCCTTGCAGCCCATTGCATTGAACTGTAACTGTCTGTATGTATGTTTGTATGTAGGTAGGTGTGTAGTTATCTTCCTATATATCTATCTATGTATATGTATACCTATCTATCTATCTATCCATCCATCCATCCATCCATCCATCCATCCATCCATCCATCCATCCATCCATCCATCCATCTATCTATCTATCTATCTATCTATCTATCTATCTATCTATCTATCTATCTATCTATCTGTCTGTCATGGAATGTGATGTATTGTGTGTATGTTATTGTTGCTATGGCTATAAATAACAGTCAGACTGAGTCCGTTCATGAAGAAACACTCTTCCTGTCAGTGCTCTGTCCACACTGTTATTGTGCTCTGAGGTAGTGCCTATAAGGCTGAATTTATTGCTGAGGTCCACTGAAACTGTCCCTTATTGACCGCAGTGGAACAGACCCTCAGGCTGCACCTGTAAGCCGAGGGGAGAGCGGGATCAAAGGGAATAGATGGGCTGCTCTGTAACAGCTCACTGAGGGATTCACTCTGCACTCACTGAGCATTAGACCTGAAGAACATCAGCAGGGTGCACATCCACAGTGCTGTCGATAAAGAGCCCAAATCATGGAATAAATAATTCAGCATTCTTTATGCCTGATTTTTATCCTAAGACAAAAATGTGATGTGATGTTTATTTGGCTGTATGAATTAATTTACAATTATATATTAGGTCACTGGATAACTCATTTTCCCACAGTCATTTACAGAGCACTACTAACACACATAACAACTTTCAGTAATCATTTACAAGTCACTGGCAACAGTTACGACACACCAACAGCATCATTAAGTCATTTCATTATGTCCACCTGCTTAGTATCTACGTTTTATCAGCTCTTTAGTTCAACCATATAGGTGCACTTTGTACCTCCACAACTACAGACTGTAGTCCATCTGTTTCTCTGCATACTTTGTTAGCCTGTCCTCCAATGGTCAAGGCACTAACAGAACAGGTGCAGGACAGTGATTGGACACAGTGTCCAAAAGCGCTCCAGCAGCACTGCTGTGTCTGATCCACACACACCAGGACAACACCCACTAACAGACCACCACCACATCAGTGTCACAGCAGTGCTGAGAATGATTTACCACCCATTCCATACTTTGGGGGGATCTTGTGGGGGTCCTGACTATTGAAGAACAGGTTAGAAAAAAAAGTATGCAAAAATCAAATATATAAAAAACCTTGTTGCACCCAGAAGGAAGTGTCGGATTGCAATCCAACTGGGAAGGAAGTTAAAGGTTACCGGGAACAGTAAATTATGCCAAATTTAGACTAATATGGGCTACTTTTATTGAGCTACACAAACAGAAGTAGTCTCTCTCTGTATGGCTTCGGGCCGCCATATTTGGCAAACCATTCATTTTGGTGCTGACTACAGTGCCTCCACAGACAGATTCACTGGTCGTCTCCAGCAGGACAAAAGTGTAACTCATCACTGAAGATGACCTGCTGCCATTAATTTCTTCTTGACAGTCTGGCTTGACAGCATTGCAGTCTTTGGTGGTGCTGACATGGTGTTAAGGGCGGTTGCTATAATGGTACATATGCTTGTAGTTCTGTGTCATATAGCCATCCGCCAATGGTCCTGGCACTAGCAGGATGACTCGTGGAGGGCATCACTGCTCGCTAAATGTTGGCTAGTTTGGCAGTTGGGACTGTCAGGTACAGTAATAAAGGCCCGTCCATGCTTGCGTCACATGCACAGCTGAGCAGGAAATCATTTTTATGTCTCACAATGTCTCTCAAACCTACCCAGGAAGTTTCATTCCTGGCAGTTGACTCCTTCTGGGTGCAACTATTTGCGCAATTAATATTTTTTGAAGATTTTTGACCCCTCTCATCCTGGACATCACCTCTTCCAGACACTTACTGCTGGTAGAAGATTCAGGGCAATCTAAAAAGGGGCAGCGAGACATGCTAACAGCTTTTTCCACAAAGCTGTTATCATAACAACAGAATCCTTTTTGGTACTATAGCCATATATGACACATTCTCCATCAGCCCAAAGAACCATTTCATCATGCAAAGAACAATTAAAGCATGCAAATAATTTTTCTCCTTCTATAATATTTACTAAGGAACCACTGTAGAACCATCTTCTGTAAAGGTATATAGTATAACGTCTTTGTCCTGTAAAATAATCCTGTATATAATAACATAAACAGATAACTGTGTGTATGTGTTCTCAGACCCTTCACATATTAATTTTAGCTCATCTGGCTCTGTCTGCCTCCACTACACTTATTCTTTATGTTTTGTTTTGGTTTATTTAAATGTCTATTTTTTATTGGATCATTCGTTATAATCTGTTTACTTGGCTTGTCTGTTTAATATTGCAGATATTTGAGCACTCAATTTGCATGCTTAGTTGAGTAGAAATAAGTAAACACATTCTCTACAAAAAATACACTACTACACATTTTAATTCAGAATTACTGTTTATTTACTGAATGTAACATACTGGGAGGAAATAAACATGGCATATCGTCTGTGAAAACACTTGGCACATTTTGTATGTTTGGTTTTTTCCAAAATGTACAGCTCACCAGATAAATTTAAATCAGGGCCTAAAATCAGAGAACTGCATATTTAGGTGTGTTCATTGCAGAGGAGGTGCTAAGTTTCACTATGAATGAATATATACATACGTGTATTATACATGTATTATAAGTACTTTTGGGTCATTCTTTCAGTCCATGCATCATGAAATGTATGTAAAAAACAACAAGGATTTACAAATGATGTCAGAATAATTAAACCGAAAAATCAGTGTTCCACTGAAATTAAGAACGGGAATTCACCACAATGAGTCATGTATAAATATGCTTGGGTATTTTAATTTTGGAGTACTGCAGGAACATTTAAATTATATAAAAATATATATATTTTCAATGTTTATGTTTATATACATATGTGTATGTGTATGTGTGTGTGCGCGTGCGCGTGTGTTTTATTTTTCATCTTTAAAATGATACATAACTTAATATAACTCAATATACTCAATATAACTTAATGGAACCACTCCTGTAGATTAAAACCTTTTTTAAAGACAATTTCCTTTGGTCCATTCATCATCATTTACCTATATATATATATATATATATATATATATATATATATATATATATATATATGCATATCTATCAGAACAGCCAGAGCTTGTAGCTTATCGGTATGGCTCATCTAGAGCAGATGAAAGCCTGTAAACGTGACGTGAAACAGTGAAATCTGCCTTATATATACAGTAACTCCTATCTCCTGAAAGCGATGTTGCTATTGATGCTCTGATGGTCACAGACAGAACAAACTAGCTCCTACCTCCATACCTGATTACAGATTCAGACATTCAGACAAAGACTTTCTCCCCCTCTCATACACACACTTACCGATTAGTGATTCATGGCTTTAGGATCTGATCAATAATCTCACAGCAGGAACATGAACAGCTTAACGCCAGAGAAAAATTACCCATGAAATCATCAGTCTGAAGGATAAGTGAGCGGAACCGAGCAGGTTTACAGCCCTCTGACACTGACATGCACTCTTATATAATGTCAAATATTCTTAAAATGCATGTACAATTCAGAGAAATTTATACATACAGATAGATAGATAGATAGATAGATAGATAGATAGATAGATAGATAGATAGATAAAATATATAATATAATCTTGTTTATATTATGTTGAAGTTGTGTTTTATTTTTACACTAATACTGTGGTTGTAGCATCACAGTGTCATAATAAAAATCTATTCTATTTGACCAAGTTTCTGTATTAATGGTGTTGTCCTTACAATGCGGCAGGTTTCAGTGTGAGATGGAGAGAGCAGCTCGGAGTGCTCAGCGCTTTTCTTTGTTCATAATTCATAAACCAAAAGCCGCACAGGAGGGACCGCCACCATGTAGAACCCATTAAACCCAAACAATCTAGCATTTTACTAAAAAGTACAAGCTCTAAAATGCCCTTTCATCCTAAACATCGAAACGAAAGCTATAATATGGCGAAAGATCCCTGCAAGCTTCAAGACCAAATAAATGACCAAAATCAGCTAAAATGTAGTCTGTTCTCTCAGTGTTGATGTTTTTCTCTTCAAATAACACATTCATATGCTTTAAAACGTTTTTTACGGGATTTAAGATAATGGTGTCTTCTGAATACAACAATTCATCTTAGGTACCAAAAAAACCCCGGATCACTGTGTTTCAGCAGTCCAAGTCGAACAAAAATGCAAATACTGATCAATTTCTAATAGAATTATACATTCTCATCCTTCTTTGCTTTAAGAACCGACTTTTCCTTTTGTACCCACTGCAGTTGGAGATGCTGGCATGCGTGTGGTCATATAGGACACATTAATTCACTCTATAAGAGAATTCCTGACATATGGCTGCTTGTTCAGTCCCAGTGGGAGAGTGACAGATAGAGAGCGATTAGAAAGAGGTTCCGGGCTGAACAGGACGAAGACAAAGAGCCCCACACACAACACCCCCCAATGCGCACGCTGACCAGCACTGACTGATTGCACAGACTGGAAGCATGCAGACACAAGCCTTTATACAACTCAATTACATCAAAATCAACCTGTTTAAATGAAGCTGAAGCAGCTTTCTAACACTGGAACCTGTTTGTTCTACATCTATGTCATACTGAATTTCTCCCCACGGACCACAACTGTCATTTCTGTCAAAGCAAGCACCTCTGTTTTTATAGCCTTCTGTTAAAGGTCAGAGAGATGGGAAAATCCTGAACAGGACAGGAAAAAAGTCAGAATTACCCAGCAGAACTGAGAACCCACTCACAACCACCAGATTAATTTCACTCAGAATAAACCAGATTAATTTCACTCAGAATAAGACAGAATAAATCTGAATAACACAGAGGAAACCTGGAGAGGTGGGAATAAGAACTGAGAGCTATTCTATCTAAAATACCCAAAATATGTCAGAATACTCCAGATTAAGACAAGGGACGTGTGCCCCAATAACCCAGAATAAACCATTCCGCTATAATACAGAAAACTTTAACTCAAAACGATCCACTGTAAATCAGAATTTATCCAGAATAACTCAGAATTAGTGACCGTATTTCATATAAACTCAGAGTAACCTTACTGAAAAGGAGCAAGAATAAAAAGAAATAATACAGAATAATCTAAAATGATTCAAAACAACCCAGAATAATCAAGGATTCATCAGCATTACATGGAATAACTTGGAATATGCGAAAATCACCTGCAATAAATCTGATATCATAACTCAAAACGAGCACATATATGTCCAATATATTGAACCAAATTATTCAGAATAGCCTGGAATTAGTCAAAATCATATAGAATAAGACAGTGTTGATTGGTGCACATCAGAATAACCCATCATAATCCAGTGTAAGTGGATAACGATTCCATAGTAACTCAGAATAATTAAGTTGGAAATGAGCCAGGATAAAACAGAATTATTCAGACAAAAAAAATGGAATTAGTCCAAACAAGCCAGAATAATCCAGGAATAAATCAGAATAATCCAGAATAATCCAATAATAAGTATAAATCTAAATAACCCAAAATAATCCGCTATAAATCAGAACAACTCAAAATAATCCAGGATAAATCAGAATAACCCAGAACATTCAGCATGAATCAAATAAAACCAAAATAAACTAGAATAAATCAGAATAACCCAGAATAATCCAGGATAAATCAGAATAACCCAGAATATTCAGCATGAATCAGAATAACCCAGAAATGACCTGGGACAATCCCCTTTGATAGCTGTAGATAAAGTAAGTCTGAATTATGAGCTCAGATAAATCAGGATAACTCAGAAGTCACAGTAATTCCAGAACCCCCAGGACAGGTGAGAATAAACCGGAATGACTTAACACTCAACTGGGCCAGAATTAAGATCCAAAGTTCACTGAGAGGCTCCTGTAGATTAAAGGACAAACCCTAGAAATTCTCTGAACCTGTGACCCGCGTGACCCCTGAGAGAGAGAGAGACAGTACCTCATACTGGATGTACTGTTTCCTCCACTCCGGGGTGATGTGGGCTGAGAGGTGCTCCGCGAACTTCATCTTCGGGATCCGAACACACTCCTCTCACACACTCCTCCGCTTTAATCTCTCTCTGTGCAGCGTGTCTGTTTGTCCGTGTGTGTTTATCGCGCGCTCAGCGCCATCGCTGCGGGTTCGCGCGGAGTAAATAAACTCAGCCTGAAGGATCAGACAGAGAGAGAGAGAAAGAGAGAGAGAGAGAGAGGGAGAGAGAGAAAAAGAGAGAGAGACTGAAGGAGAAACTGAGACTGAATTCGCTCTCACCCACTCCAGCTGCCCCTCCCTCCTCTGGTGACCCCTCCCCCTCTCACTTCGGGCCCGCCCTCCTACCCTGCGGCGCAGGCGTGCTGCGTCATGACGCAAAGTAACGCTTCCGCGAACGCGAATTAAAAAAACAACACACAAATAATAACAACACCTTTTACCTTCATCATAACTTTCATACTCTGTAAAGAGCACTCAACAGGTTGTATTGTACTTATTATTATTATTGCATTGGTCAGTAAAAATGGTCTTTCAGTGTGGGTTTGGTGTGAAATGCTTCAGGTGGTTCTTTACAGTGGTGGTAATGGGAACCAGGGGTCCCATGTCTACAACACAAACATAGATAGTTTAGTCACCATCCAAACCCACCAGTGATAAATATCATCGCTGACCAAAGAAAACAAGTATCTCCCAAATGGCAACTATACGGGAGAGGCCAAACTCCAAACTTAGTAATAATGTAAGTCAATGGAACCAGACCTCTTTCCATGCAAATTTGGACCATTTCTATTGGCTCATTCATCATGAGATTTTCACACAGCTGTTGTGTTTAAATGATGCATAAAATGCAGATACATGTTTTTCATTTGACGGATACGATATATATATATTTGTATATACATATTCATTTCCTATACTCTATATTATAAGCTCACAAAAAAGAGTTACCTGAGACTGAAACATACCTAACAGTGTGTAATATACAGTGTGCGAATAACAGCGACAATTCGATTTGGCATGTGCAGTTGTGCAGTTCAGCCAGATTTGGTGGATGCCTGTCCTGGCACAGTTCTGAGGAGAATTTCCTGTAGACTGGGATTTTGGCCACTGCTGGTAGACCCTTATAACCGTACACTTTTATACACCTGCAAACTGAGCCACTTCCTTCACAGTATGTTTTGTTTTACAAATGACCAAATACAATCACTCCTTTTAGCCAGTTATTAACATATGATTTTCCACACATCCAACGAGACATTCACTGCTCTGTACCACCTCTTCTATCTATGAATCCAGTCACACACCCCACAGGTATCACCATAAGGCCCAACCTTGGTAATGGTACTTTTGCATGTCTCATGATGTCAAATCATACTCACCAAGTTTCATTCCTGTAAGTTGGTTCCTTCTGGGTGCAACTATTATTTTGATGATGAGGGTAGTGTATATACAGTTTATATATCTTCACTGTCAAAAGAAAAACCTGTCTATTTTCGTTGAAATTACCCAAAATTGCTTGGAAAGCAGTCCAGAAGGTTCCATTGACTTACATTAGAATTAAATGTGCAATGACTGCCCTTAACACCACTTCAAGTCTACAATGGTGTCCTGCAGGACATTGTGTCTGTGGTTTCCAAAAGGAATTTCAAATTTTGATCCATCTGACTACTGAACAGTTTTGCATTTCCTCTGGACGTTTTAAATGAGCTTTGGTGCAGAGAAGACGTCTTCATTTCTGGATTGTTTTGACATATGGCTTCTTCTTTGCTTGATAGAGACAAACTGTGTTCACAGACAGTGATTTCTGGAAGTGTTTCTGATCCAGTGATTCCAGTACAGTAATAAGGCCTATCCTAATTACATAACATATGTATACATACTACACACATATATACATATTATATGTATCTTACATATCTACATATCTAACATATCAGGCAGTGTGATCATAACTATTTTATGGAATAACTTTTTGTGAGGGAGGTGGGTGTCTATTAAATTTTGAAAAATGAATGGACGAACAACTGAACTCCTATTTGTCATATTGGATTAATTGGATTACACTGGAATTATAATTAAGTGGTTAAGGTGTACAAAAGTTGTTTGGTGTAAAATGTCGATTCTAGAGGAACTTACAGTCAGAATTGCTCATAATGTTAGTGATAGGAACCAGAAGTCCACTTTAAGGCTCCATCGCTCATGTAAGTCACTACATGAAAAGATTATGAATACAATGCCTGGTGTCTCAGATGTTGTTTTATGATCATTCTGAGAAGATTTTGTCCTTACATTCCATTCATGGTGGATGGATACATGCAGGGCACTGTGAGGGAAAATAATGGCCAAAGGATTTTTAAGCTTTTTTTTTTTTTTTTTTTTTTACAGATTGTACACTATTTTACCCTTATGAGCAAAATTAGCAGATCCCCTGACATAAATATGTATCATATGTTGTGATGTTGATGTTGTTCCTGAATAATGAGCCTCAGGATGTAATACGGCTATGAATTAAAGAGGTCAAGAAGTTAGAAGTTCCTTGAAATACACAAAAAGTCCTAACAAGCCTCATTATACTGCCCTACTTTCTGCACAGACAGCAGTAATGACCCTGTAAAGTCCTTTCGCTCCACCAGCACTTCCAATTCCATTATCCATCAAAACTCACCATCGCCAAGATCACTCATTGTCCATCAAAGACCTTTTCATCACTGAGCTGCAGCTGTAGACCACAGTTTAAACACAAGGCTGGTTTTATTAAGGTACTCGTTAAAGGCATTGCGCTCATTCTTGTTTCCTCCTAGGAGGAAAGACGAAAAACAAGCTTTATATTGGTTTGGGCATGTGGAGGTGTGGCAGTTGTTTGGTTTTGTTGGCATACACTTATAAATTAGTTCTATAGATCCAGTAAAGGTTGTCTTTTAGATCAGTACTAAAATTAATCTTGAGACTTCCAATAAAAACATTAAATTAACTAATTACTATCAACAACTGTTAGGACTTATTTATTAATATCTACCATAAATGTATTCATTATTAATGATCTAGTTAAAATTATTCAGCATGTACTATGAATTTGTAACAGTAGTAACTAAACACAAAGCGGTATATATAAAACGCTAATTGCAAGAGACACCTGAAAACATTAAAAAAGGGCGGGGCCAGGAGCAGGTGAGGCACAAGGCAAAGGGTTGAAACAAAGGAGGAGCCACCACCAAAGCAGAATGTAAGTACATGGAAGAACATAAGAGAAGATAAACAAAGACAGAAACAGATGAATACAAGGGCAGGGCTGGACAGGATGTGACAGAATTATTCAGTAACTACTTTGAATTATTCAGCCCCTACAATTTATCCACTACATACTGACTATATGCTGCTATATGCTGAAATATATGTATATATGTATTTCAGCATATAGCAGCATATAGTCAGTTTGTAGGGGATACATAGTAGGGGCTGAATAATGAATTATGAATAATTAATAATAATATATTATTATTATTATTATATTATCATTATTTAAGAACTTTAACACCTGCGATAACGCATAAGCTGGAATCCACAGACCATAACCTAGTTCAGTGAAAGGTTTGGTCACAGCGCCCCCACGTGGACTCAGAAATACCGCGTTTATGGATGAACAATTTCTTTTTCGATGAAAACTTAAAAATAAAAAACTGAAACTAAATAGTGTCAGTTGTTAGTTATATATTCGACACATTTTTCTGTTATTCTGTTACATTTTATATTTTAAAATAAAATAAGCTTTGTTCAGGGAAAGACGAAACCGTTTCTGGGTCGTGTTGACATATGGCTTCTTCTTTGCATGTTACAGCTTTAACTTCTGTTTGTGGATTGCATAGTGTTCAGTCAGTGTTTCCGGGAAGTGTTCCTGAGCCCATGCAATGATTTCTCATTCCTGTATGTAATGCAGTGCCGCCTGAGGGCCCGAAGATGACAAGTATCCTTTTCATCGAATGGTAAAATATCTTACTTTCAACATCTGCTGTGTGTTCTATGTGCTATTGTGACTAAAACATTGGACTATGATACGAGCAAATCATCGCATTCTGCTTTTATTTACATTTAAAATACACAATAATTAATTTAATAAATTACATATTGAATAAGCTATGTTAGATCACATTTAAAACCTTTCTCCGTGCCTGCATCCAAAACTGTATAGTACTATAACAACTTTAGTGGGTTTAACAGTTTAGGGAGTTCAGTATGTGTAGTTTGGTGTGGCCATTACGTATAGTTTTGTGAGTCCAGTATAGGTCAGTGACTTCAGTAGTTTACTGTGTTCAGTATGTCCAGTATTGTGTAGTGTGCGCTTTGGGACAGAGCGATGATCTTTATTGAATCGTTTGAGCAGAACGCTGCTGTTGGCCGCAGTTTCACACGGAACGTTTACACCGCCGGACCAGTTAGGACCAATAGGAGCGGATATTTCTTTCCACCTGCTTTCGGGCAGAACTCACCTTTAATCTGTGAGTGGCTGTAAAACAAACAGTTAATCAGTGTAACGTCTTTCATAGCTATAAATTGTTTTTAAATATTTAAAAAGCATATTAAAATTAAATTATTAGTAAACTGTCTGTACAAATGACTGATGTATCGGAGAGCTTCTTATCCACCTTTCTTCTGTTTGGCTGTGTAAAATCAAGTTTTTAATGTTGCCTGAATACAGCCTGTGTATATTTAGATTTAACTAAGCAAATAATGCTGTAAATCTGTATATATAATCCAATAACTCGATAATGATCTTATAATTTTGATAATACAACAAACGGCTCTATAAATGGTACAGCCAAATAAATATTCGTATATGAATATCAATTAAACAACCAAAAATCCAATAAATAATAAAATCATATCATTAATACATATTGCCACAACTAGCTTCAGAGTTTAGTCATTTATTTACCTTTTCATATTATGTTCATATTATACCATGATCACGAACAGCCAATCAGAGCGCTTTAGGGGCGGGGCTTGTCTGGAAACGGGTGCTGCTATGACCCGGATGTTGAATGTGAGTGAGCGGTGAGTGTGAAACTGGGTACTGTAGAGCGGTAGGGTTATTTACAGCACTCTGTCTTAATTAAGTACAGCTCTGTTATCATCTAGTCTATTATCGATATAATTATTATTTTGCGATGGCCTCGCGGTCGTCTTCACCAGACTCTGACGGTTCTGAGCTTCAGGAGGAATTTGAGAGTGCAGCTGATCGAGTCAGAGAGCTGGTACACACAGCACCGCGAGACAAATTGCTATACCTGTACGCCAGGTACAAACAGGTAGGAGCTGCGATTATTATACAATAACAACAAAACTCATGTACCTCGCATTACAGATCTGCCCTGCACTTCCACTCACTGGAAACACTGTATGCTTACACTAACTGGACACTTTACTGGAAACGCCAACCTTGTGTCTTCACTGCCTGGGCACTTTATTTGAAAACACCGACCTTGTACCTCCACTGACTGGCCATTTTATTAGAAACACTTACTTTACTTTATTGTAAACATCAATGCTGTCCTGCCACCCAGACGTTAAGCTTAATGGGCAGAAACTGAATATTGATGGTCTAGTAGATCACACAAACACATCGTCAGCAGATGAGCTACAGTCTCCAACTGTAAAGCAGCAAGGTGGTGGTGTTTCTGAAAAAGTGGCTGATGCATGTACAGGTGTGGTTTTGTGTTTGGAGCAAGTCATAAGAGAAAAGGAGTAGAACATGAACTCATACTGTAAATGTAAATGTGCTCCTTCAATGCAGTTATGACATGTTCATCTGCTGTGTATTGCGTTTGCAAGTAACAAACTTGTTTAGTTTTGAAAACCAGTCAGATGTTACTTTGATCAAGGTTTAATTTTTAGACATTGTATCTATTAGAACATATTCATTAACTTGTGGACATTTTAGTAGTGCATTTTCTCCACACGGGTTAACTGTGAGAAGAACCCATATCAGCAGTAACAGCACTTGAAATGAGAGGTGAAATGCCTTTTACAGTTCACTGGAACTGAACCTATACTGCAGTAATAGATACTGTAATTATGCTGGCTTGGCTTTTCAGGCCACTGGATCAAACACTACACTGTTGGATTGATTTCAGCTTTCAGAATCCAAATCAGAATTTACTGGCAAAGTATGTACACGCATACAAGGAAGTAGTCTTTGTCCTCTGTGACTCCAAAACCAATCAGTCCTCTTTGCCCTCACTGTTAAGTTTTATCATCTAGACGTGTGATGGCAGAGCACCTGCTAGTCACCTGAACCTGTACAGGGGTGCAGGTTAGCTAAGCTAAGGTAGCTAGGAGAGAGGAGCCGTCTAGCATTAGCATAGGTATTTTCTGCATCTGCTTCTTTACATTAGCCTCTCATGTCTCCAGATTTATGTGTTGTCATTATCATCTAATCTTGCATCAGTAGAACTTCTGTTTGTCAGAATTCCAGCATGCTAGGGAACCTACTGCTAACCAGCTTCTCTCTCCATTGTAACAGAACAACCGATGCCCCTGCTGGTCCAATGTGGTTGTACACTTCAGAAGGGTTTATTGGTTAATTTGTGAATGTAGAGAGTAAAACACATCGGATGAATGACATTTTATTAGCTGTATTTGTGCGAAACAACAGCATATACATAACCCTAACCCTAACCTTACCACATATACTTGTATGCAGAGACTAAAGTGCCTCACTGCATATGTATATTGCATGTTAAGTATCTATGAGCTTCAGTCCAGGAATTATGATTTTGCCTGTTTTATCACCCACTAAGATGAATATAGCTGCTCCAGTGGACAATGGGCATTGTCAACCTTAAATATAACTCCTGTTTGGTGCTGTTATACTAACTGCTGAATAAAGAGCAATTATGTAGCTTCAAAATAAAAACACGACCTGTTGCAACATGTGATTATATTGTGGAACTGCCTGACTGATTTATGGAACTTCTAGCAAATTGCGTTACCAAAAACAAAACTGTTTCAATGTGACGTCAAAAGGTTTCAGTCTGAACTTGTAGGAACTAATGAGATGAAGAGTCGTGAGTGGTTCATTTGAAGGTGTTGTGCAAGCTTGTGGCCTCACTTTCTGCAGCTTCTGCAACCATCCTTAATCTCCATTTCATTTCCAGTGAAAACAGTCAACTAGTACAAGTTCTTTATTTTCAGTGTTTGTTTCTGAGAAGATTAAATATGAAATAATCCACTTGTGCAAGGAAGAAGAAAGCCACATCACGCCACTGTAGTTGTACAATACTCCCTCATCGATTCAGGATAGGTCAATGGTCTATCAAGTACTAATATTAATTCTGCATGTTAGGAACCCTGAGTAAGACGCTCATCACCATGACCACTTAGGTTACAACTGAATTTAGGATACAAGCTACTATAGACCAAGTTCATAATCTTCTCCATTAACTCCAGATAACACACCAGTGTATTACACGCACATCCTAACTAGACTATACTTCCTCAATACTGGCCTAACTTTGGGACAAACCCCAACATTATTTTAACTTTGTTCAGACGTTTCTATTATTTCTATTGTTACTTCACTAGGCCGAACATAAAAATGTTACATCTATCTACGCTGCAAAACAGAAAGTTTCCAGACGCTGCAGACATGATCTACAGCATAACCTCTTATTACCTTCCTGTGTAAATGTTGGTGAAACCTTGACATCCGTATCCCTGAATGTGTTTCTTTGATAGTAAGAAGCAGAAAATTCTAAATTACATACATACATTTTTTTAGTGGCAAAACTCGCTCACAAACTCGATGACCAGTCACTCCTGCTGTTAGCATTACAACACCCAACAAGCTGTGTTTTAGGAGATGGAACTTTTTCACAAATGCTGAAAAGAAACAGAATCTCTAGAAGCAGCTTAAACTGGGCTACCAACATAGTGTTAAATGTGGAAGAACCCAGAGGTTCAGCTCCCGAACAGTAAACACACTAAACACCCATACATCTGATATTAAATTTAATTGTTTTTATTTGTTAATTACTATGCAAAATGCGGAACTTAATGGCCTAGTATCTTTTGACTGGAAATGAAATGAGTTAAGGTGTTCTCTTTTGCATGTGATGATGAGTACCGTATATTTGCATGTTGCTGTTGTTTTACAGGCCAAAGTTGGAAAATGCAACACACCCAAACCGGGTTTCTTCGATTTTGAGGGTCAAAGAAAGTGGTAAGTTTATGTCGTTTGTGTCAGCTACCATTATTCTATTTTATTTAATTTACTTCTTTTGTGCAAAGGTCATTCTTATTGTTAATTATTGTTGTTTAGTATATATAACACACCTGCAGTAATTCTGTGGATTCAAAAAGACCACTATCTTTAGATGTAGTAGCATGTTCTTATAATTAATAGGAATTAAAATGGTCGTTTAGTCATATTTAAAAGTTTTTGTTTGCCTTTGTTTATTGTCTTCATAGCTCCTCTACAGAGAACACACTTCGACACATCTTAATACTCAATTACTGAGTTTAACCTGTGGTTGGGGAGCATAAAATGCAGCCTTTACAAAAGTTGAGGCACATAAATATGCAAATATAGAGACATGCATACAACTATAAACACAACTAATTATCAGAATACACTATGATGGAAAAGGTTACTGGAAAAGGTTTTGGTATGAAAAGAGTGAACCTGGAGTAGCAACTGATTTCTGTGAAAGGTTCCATGTGATGTTACTATGTTAACGTGAGAAGACCAAAAGCACTATATTAATTACATTGAAAACATCTGGATGTCTGGTTCCCATCACCCCCGCTGTGAACTGTGACTCTCGAACTGTGGAGCTCACATTAAACCACTCTTTCAACCGTTTAACCATCTTCACCATTTCATTATATGAATTATGTTTTGTAGGACGGCATGGAAGGATCTGGGGGATATGAGCAAAGAGCAGGCCATGCAGGAGTATGTCTCATGTGTAAACGAGCTGGATCCAGACGGCTCTAAGGTACGGAAAAATACCAGCACAGGAGCTTCACTCTGAGTCGACACTTTTCTGTGCCAGTTGTTAGTGTTCTGAACAGGCATAAAACTAAAGCCCATATCCACAACACTGAGACTCGACCTTACCAGGCCCAGTGGGTGCTGCTTTGAAACCTGAACCTGAACCTGATACTTTAAATTTTACTGCCTAAAACCTGTTAGTACTTGTGACTTTTACAAAAAGACAAATGCAGACCCAAGCCTGGTAAAGCCAACTTGTTGCAGATGTCTTATTAGCCAGAACAACCAACCCTGTAGGGATACAAGCAGCCGTTCCAGTGTGAATGCTACACAGTGTAGCAGGGCTGCCCAAGGTGAGGATGTTTGTTTTGGCCTGCCAGGAAATTACACTAACCTCACCCACTCACCACGTGAAAGAACAAATATTTGTCAGTCTGTCCACATGTTGAAATATTTTAAAAGTATAAATTTAGAAGCAGTATAAGTATAATGATCAAATGTAGTTTTCTACCTACCTTCTAGGTTTGTGTGTTATTTTGCACTTCTCTGATTTGTGTGTGATGCCAGCAGATGGCAGTGTCTGGCTGTGGAGTAGACTAGAACCCCTTTCTGTGGCTTGGGTTATACTTTCAGTATCTTGGGGATTACTTTTTATTTTTATTTTTTTTTTTTTTTTTTTTTTTTTTTTTTTTTTTTTTTTTTGTTTTTATTTTTTTTTTTTTTTTTTTTTTTTTTTTTTATAAAAATTTTTTTTTTTTTTTTTTTTATTTTTTTTTTTTTAAAACCTGCCCCCCTCATAAAACCTAGGAATGGATGAAGTGAGTCGACTATGCGGGTTACCTGTAAGGGGAACTGTTGTCTGTCACTACTCAAATATAATCAGATTTTTTCATTTCTGTACCATTTTGCTGAAGTCTGTAAATTGATTCATTGACTTTCTCAGAATTTGTTTAATCTAAATGATCACCATACAAATGCCTAATCTGATTTATTTGAATTGAACAGAAATTGGCCAATTATTATTTAGACAACATCTGTTTTTTATAGCCACTTTGTGAGTGTTCAGATAAACATGCACAAAGCATTAACACATTTTTTTTTTAATTTAATTCAACTAAACATTATCATGTATTTTATTATGTAATTAAAATAGTATGCATGTAGCCTTTTTAAGCGTCTAACAGTTGATTTATAAAGTGATGGTTTCCCAGTCATCTGAGAATAATAGGTTTGCATGATGTGTGTGTTTTTGTTGATCTTTTATAGTTTATTTAAAATAACTGATGATCAAATTTGATTTAACACGATTGAAGGGTTACAGGATGGTCTTCTGAAGCTTCTAGAACTTTAGAGGAATGAAAAACATGCATGTGTGTCAGAGTCAGCATGCTTGTTGATTTAAACTCTGTGTTGTGGTAATACTTTTTGTTATTGTGACGTTTTAGAAACAGAATGTTAAATACTCAACGAAAAACTGCCCAGTCAAACTTTCTTTTGTCTTTGGTGTGTTGGTGGAAACAGCCAATTATATTTTGGTCTAATGGGATAGTCTTGTAAGAAAGAAGTCTAGCTGCATCTCTGACTGTGAATCTGAGTCGTAGTCTATGCAGGTTTCAGTACGCTGTTAGGAATGTAAGTTCTACCACTCTTCACTAAACGATTCACTTTTTTGACTCTGAACTGAAGGCCTTTCTGGTTCAAGCCTTTCTCAGTTCCCTTTGGTCCTTCACTTACGAGCCATGTTTTGGCTTGTAATATGATTCAGCCTAATAGAACAACCAACATAGCACTTCTGTTAATGTTAGTTCAGGTTGTGCAAATATAACTGTTCAATAAGAGAAGTAATATATTTGCATACATTTCTGTTTTCCAACACCGTTTCAGGAACAGTCATATAAATCATAAAGTACTAAAAAACAAAAATGTAAACATCAAGAGGTAGAGCAGTTGTACCGTTCACGAAGTATACAAGCAAATTATAAATAAACATTGAGTGAAATTTATGTAGGCATGAGTTTTCCAGAGAGAGGATTGTAAGGAGACATGTCTCACTTTGAACGCTCTTCTTCTTTGCATTGCATGATGGGTCTCTGATAGTGAACTATGTAGGGAGTGATTTTCAGTCTGGAGATTTTAACAACACTACAGAATGATTGATGTGACTATACAGTGCACTGTTTCTTTAGCAGACTGAAGACTGAAGCCATGTGTTCTGAAGTTGGTGTTATGCCGACATTTGGCGCTGGGTTTAAGCTTGAATTGTCTGTGAGAAGAATAAATGTTTATTTTTGGAAGTTTTGGAAGTATCGCTCCTGTCATGCCCTGGTGGAGCAGAACATTTTGAACAAGAATGTTCTTATCAGCTTTAATAGAATAATTAGGATGTTATGATAGCATGAATTAACTTATCAGGGGGGTCAGTGGTGACATTAAGCTGGGTCTGTACTGAATTAACCTGATTGCAGGAGCTTGTAGAGCTTGTCAAATAGAACTATGATTAGAAAGGAAAGATCTAAAGGGGTTTCATTGTGATGTATATCACAAAACAGGGAAATGGAAGTGCACCACCATGCTGGCAAAGCTTGCTGGTTTGCGTGGTTTTAAGGAAGCTGCTGGACTAATGACGTCCGTTCAGTGCCCAGTGGCGTTAGCTTACAGCAGCATTTATTAGCTCATGTTCACATGTAGCAGTATTTATTATGACTCTTTAATAACTTATAATTCAGAAGATCCCATGAATTTCTAGAGAAGAATGTTCATAGCAAGAAATGTATCAGCTTTGTCGTGTTTTTGATCACCAGGTTGCAACAGAGGCAATTTTTGAGAACTCCATTTGTTCCTTTTCATAGAGAAAATCCTTCTAGACCCAGAATTCCCTATATGGGCATAAAAACATGGTGCTTGCTACTGAATGACCACACGGCTACAGTGAAATACAGTGTAGGTGGTGTTCCCCACCAGTCTGAACACTGCTAAAAGTGCTTTTATTCATTTTGTGAAGTAATTAAAGAACGTGATCTGTGTGTAAGTGGTTAAAGTGTCCAAATACATCTTGGTGCCGTGTGCGAGTACTCGGTGTGTCCGGATAACAGAGTGTCATGCGGTGTCAGTAAGCGAGTCTGTTCAGATGCTTGTTCAGCAGAAAAGCTCTGAGTCTTTTGTGCAGAGCGTTTAGCTGAAACTGCCTGAAACTGATTTAGCCATTAGAGAGAGAGATCTGAGCCAAACACACAATAGCACAAAAGCACATCGCTTGGCCTGCTCTTTCTCTTCTCCCTCTTTCTTTCTCTGTTTGTCAGAGCTTGTTTAAGAGTCTCTGTCTGGCATGTGACACGTTCACTCACAAACGCAGAGAGAGAGCCAGGAGAGAAAGGAAAGAGTGGGACAGAGACAAAAGGAAAGAGATATAAAAATTAGGCAGGAGAGAGGGAAAGAGATTGGATAAAAGAAAGAGAGAAAATAACATGTGAAATTAGAAAAAAAAACGGTGAGAGAAAGAGAGAGTAAAATAAAGAGTGAATAAGAAGCAAGAAATAGAAGATAGATGGAAAGTGAGTAAGAGAAAGGGAAAGGATGAAATAAGGAGACAAAGAAAGAGAGAAATTAAAAAAAATAGAGAGGGAGTGTAAGAGATGGGAAGAGAAGGAGTGAAAGAAAAAAAAGAGTATCAAAGGAGTAATAAAAAAGAAAGTAAAAACAAGAGATGGAAAAAAATGTCAGCAAGAAAAGAGAGAATTATAGGAAAGAGAAAAATGGATGGGCAAGGTGAGAGGAAAAAAAGGAATTAGAGGAAAGAGAAATTGGAAAAAAATATATTTTTGTCAGGGCAGTGTTGCAGATCAGTGGAAGAATAAATGAAAGGAAGTCCATCAGCAGTGATGTGTTGTAATAGAGGTGTGTGGTGCGAGTCACTATGAGTAAAGCGCTTGCACAGGTCTTCCACACAACTTCTGCTGCCTCATACAGGTCAGGCTGGATTAGGAAGACACTGCTGAACGCATCTGAAGTATTCTAGAATAAGGACCTCGTACCAGCTGTGAAACATGGTGGGGGCAGCGTCACAGCTCGGGGCTGTTTGCTGCTATTGATGGGGCTATGTATTCTGGATTGTGTGAATTGTAAGAAATTCTCCAGGAAAATGTTTCTATTAAACCTAGACATTTATATGTAAACCTAACCGAAGGTGGGCCCTACAGACAGACAACAACCCCACTAACACTGCTGTTTTCACAAAAAATGGTTACGGCAGACAGAATGTTTGGAATGGCTGACTAAGTACAGACCTAAGATGCTGTGAATTATCCTGATAGAATATGGCATCGGTTTGGGAGTAGAACAAATCTGTGAATGGTCACCAAGCATTGAAACATGGTGGGCACCGGTCAATAAAGAGTTTAGCCATACCAGTGAACCCAACCTATGCTATGAGAGCATGCCCCACACCAGTATGGAACCACCTGAGACAATTGGGCTTCATGGATAGCATCCTCACAAGCCCAGGCGAGACGATGTGTCTGTTGTCGTGGTGTTGACAGAGGCAGGCTGGTGGGTCTTCTGCGTGTTGGTCCTCCTGTATTACCTGTGCAAGAGATTTTAGATTCGCTTTTCTATTCGCACAGACAATTCTGATAGTTAAGCGCTCATGGGCAGCCTCTGGGAATGCTTTCTATAGCCTATTCCCGATACCCAGGTGACACTGTGGATCAAGGAATGTTAAATGCCTCCATGACTTTGGAAATGAAAAGTCCCATCTCTCTGGCACCCACTGTCTTTCCCTGTTTGAATTCAACGTCACTTCATAATCAGGTTTTATACTGCTGTCCCATGACTTTTGGTATGTCTGTTTAGTGTTGCTTCCAGTGTCTGACTGTGTGAGGCCCTTGTTTTTGTTTTTTCTCTCTCTCTCTCTTTTTCTCTCTCTCTCTCTCTCTCTCTCTCTCTCTCTCTGTCTCTCTGTCTCTCTGTCTCTCTGTCTCTCTGTCTCTCTGTCTCTCTCTCTGTGTTTCTCTCTTTCTGTCTATCTCTTTCTGTCTCTCTCTCTTACATTTTTCTTTTCCCCCTCTTTTCTCTTTTTTTCTGTGTTTGGCACATTCGCTCAGTGTAGTGTTGGGGGCCCGGTGTGCTTTGAGGGCAGGTCAGGCACTTTAAAGCTCTCACGTTGGAGTGATTCAGACTGGTATTATTTTGTTTTTGTTTATTTGGAGCTGATTTGTAATTTGATGTTTGTTGTGGTTGCTATGCTGGTATCTGCTGCTGAAGCTGCCACTCTCTGTCTGTTGTCCATTTTGTCTAGTTTTATGAAGAGCCGTGTGAACCTAAAGATGTTTGAGAATGTGAAGATCCTGACGTAAAGGCTGTTTCAACAATTTAGGAGATCGTAGAAATATGTGGCTGTTCTCTACTTCACATGGGTTCTTTACACTAGCAAAAATGGTTCTCTAAAGAACAGTGCATTGAAAGGTTCTTGAGGGAAAAGAAAGTTGTGATTCTATGGCATTGAAGAACCTTGTCTTAATGCAGTCCTAAAAGTGATGGTTCTACAAGGGTTCTTCAGTAAAGACAGTGGTTTAAAAAAGAACCATAAACTGTTTTCATGCTTAAATGGTTGTTTGCATGGTGGACTTGTTCTTTAGGTTGATGGTGAATGTGTTGTATATCATTCTATATAGAACCTTTTGGAAATGGTTCTAAAAATGTTATTATATTGTTAGTTATAATAGAAGAACCATTATTGATGTTATATATAATCATATAAAGCACAATCCCCATCAATCTGAAGAACCATTTTACCAGGCAAAGAACCATTTAAGCTTGAAATGGTTCTTTAAGTGTTCATGGTTCTGTGTAGTATTATTGTCTTTACTGAAGAACCCATGAAGAACTGTCTCTCAGTAATAGTGTTTATTGTTACAGTAATGAAGTTGTTTTATTCTTGTTGTTAATTGGTTTGCTTTTATTGTCTTGGCCTGGACTTGGCCAGGCTTGGTCAGAGTTGGGTCATTGGTTTAATTCCCACTCGGCTACGCTGTGAATGAAGGCTCCTCTATGTGCAATCTAAGTTTATATTAAAGTTAAAATAAGCATAAGCTAAATAATGTTCTTGTGTGTGTCTGTAGTGCTCAGACAGAAGAGGCGAGCGGAGGACGGGATTCGGAGGAGCAGCGGTCAGCTGTCTGTACCAGGAAGAGATGATCAGGTAAACACCCACAAACAAACAGTGTAAATGTGTCTCACTAATGTACATGTGTGTGTGTGTATATATAGAAAGCCAATGAATATAATGAATAATAAACAATTAACCTTACTATTTCTGGTTAATCACAATTTCTGTTGTTATTATTAGCGGTGTAAGAAAATATGGAAATTAAAAAAATTGCAATATTATGTTTTGTGACACTGTATCTCTTCCTAAAACCACAGTATAATTTTTTGATCCGTAGTTTACAGTCAAAGATTTGCTGCAGACAGTTATTCATTTTGTGTTGTGTTTAAACCCCCAACCGCTAGATAGCAATGCTCTTCACCATTAGACTCCTCCACAACATGAACGTGACATGTATTTTCTAAATACAATCAATGGAACTGCCTGCAATCTTTGTCATAATGATAATTTAATAGCAATTTTCTTACCTTTTAAAATGGACCTGTTAGGCTTTTCCAGGTCTTTTTTCTTTATAGTGTTATGAAGCTTTTTGGGCATGGTCTGCACCTTGTTGGAATTCCAGCCCTTTTTTTCTGACGTCATCCCCTGACACAATCCTGAGAGCTAAAACAGTAAAACTGACCACTCTGAAATGTCCTACTCTGGTGTATCTTACATAGGTGGATCTGGTTCACCAACCCGACACAGGAGCTCTGTCAGAGTGTTTCAGACAGAGGATGGATAGAGATATACAGTATTAGGAGAAAAAAGGAAAATGCAGGGTCAAAGATCTGTAGGTCTGTCCCAATGAGGCATACAGTTAAGCCATATTTCCTGCAAATTACCAAATATCTACCAATTCCCCATGACATACCACACATCCTGACATGCAGCCAATATGAAGTGATTCATCTGAATCCCTGCTGTGTAAATTAAGGTAGCCTTTATACAGTGCAGCAGTGTGTTCAGACTGTAGTGACACTTGTTTCACACAGTGATGCACATATAAAATAATGGATTTAAAGGTCATGATGATTCCTGCACCATCCATAGAACTGCCCCCTACACTTCCTGTAGTGCATTACAACCTGTCTGAATGACCGTGTGGATCATATGAACACCAGCGTGCTTTTTAACTGAAGCAGTAGAACTCGTATCGCCTCCTGCACTTCCTGTAGTATATGATAATCCGTCAGAATGAACATGTGGGTCACATGAACATTACAGAGCGCTTTTACACGGAACAGTAGAGGTCGTATAGCTGTCTATATTGTTATTGTGTGTTTAATCTGTAATGAGATCAGATTTATGCTGATTAAATTGCTGCTCTTCCACCCAAAAAACGTAGTGATACGCAACTCCAGTCTCTCATTAATAATTCAGACGGACCCCTCTGAAAATCTCCTGGACTTTAATTAAAATGTTTTTTTTTGGTGGTGGTGGTGGTGATGAAATAAACAGAAGATGAATAGATAGATAGATGGATGGATGGATGGATGGGTGGATAAATGGATGAATAGAATGAATGGTAGGAGAATGAGCATGACACTTGTTCATTCCCTTGGTAGTGATGTCACTAACCCCTTAGGGAAAGACAGAAACAAAGTAATTAACAGTGTCTCTCTTTCTCTCTCTCTCTCTCTCTCTCTCTCTCTCTCTCTCTCTGTGTGTCTTTCTGTCTCTCTCTCTCTCTCTCTCTCTCTCTCTGTCTCTGTCTCTGTCTCTCTCTCTCTCTGTCTCTGTGTCTTTCTGTCTCTTTCTCTCTCTCTCTCTCTCTCTCTCTCTCTCTCTCTCTCTCTCTCTCTCTCTTTCTGCCTGTCTCTCTCTCTCTCTCTCTCTTTCTTTCTTTCTTTCTTTCTTTCTTTCTCACACGCTTGTTCTCTCTTGATCCTTGATCTACCACTCTAACCTTCTTCCCTCTCTTCTTCTCCTTACTCTCCCTCTTTCTCTTCTTTCCTTGTTTTTTATGCCATCACTTCTCATATAAGTGAAAAGGCTGTTGTTACTGAACCGTTAAGACTAGTATATGTCCAAATGTGACATCACAAAAGCACTTACTCTCTTCACTCTGTTTTATTTTTTTTTCCTATTCTTAATTTATCATTTTCTTATACTGTCTTACTCACACTCTCTTTCTCTCCCTCTCTGTATTTTTATCTCTGTCCCTTTACTTTGTTCTTCGTCTATCTTTATCTTTCTCTACACTTCTTTCTTTTTCCCTCTGTCCTCTTTCTTCTCTAGTTCTTTCTGTCTCCCTTTTTCCCCTCTCGACTCTCTCTATCTCTTTCTCTCTCTCCCTCTCTACCTTTCATTTCACTCTCTTTTAGTCAGTCTCTCTCGCTCTCTCTCCCGTCTCGTTCACTGCTTCACTGCTTTCTAATTTGCTGAGGCTGTGATGAGAGTCCTCTGCTGTATTAAAGGCATGGCCTCTTTAACATCTGATTTAGCCCCTGTAATGATTTGATTTGGGTTTTAATTACGTCTGCGTTAGTCATCCAGAGAGCAGCAGCTGATGCTGTGAGGTTCCATCTTTTACCACTGTTGTTTATTAAAGACTGGGTTCAGTGGAAGAGTCAAATTTTCATTGCTATTGCTGTATTGTCGTTATATGTAAATTTAGGGGGTGTAAATATTAAGTTTGAGACTGTTTCGAATTTTGGATCCGGCCTGTTTTAAATGCAGGCCCCTTTTGTAAACGCAGGATTTGTATTTGAGGGAACAACAACAGTGTTTGAGGTTCACAGTATGTCAGTTCTATGTACTAAACTCTTTTATTTGAAAATTCAGAATACAAATTGTCACATCTGGTGCCATTAGTTTTGCAAAAAAAACAAAAAACAAAACAAAAAAATCTAAATAATTCACTTTTTCATGTTATTATTCACACTGTGTATTCTGTGTAACAGCTGCTTATAACACTAATGATCCCAGTTTAAAAATATAAGCATTATAAGCTACAGGGGTTGCACAAACCTCTTGACTTCTGATGACGCTTACAGTTTGGTGTCGACCAGTCACTGATCGTGTGATCAGGACGCTTTAGAGAAGGATGAATTTATTCATGATGTCATCAGTGATTAGTCAATGGCGACTCCATCTTCATCACATAGCGCACAGCCATTTCTATCTACTACACTTGAGAATTTTACAGGACC
The DNA here is from genome assembly GCA_024036415.1 of Prochilodus magdalenae. NCBI lineage: Eukaryota > Metazoa > Chordata > Actinopteri > Characiformes > Prochilodontidae > Prochilodus > Prochilodus magdalenae. The sequence goes on from JAMWET010005291.1 coordinate 80,680, forward strand.
AGTTTCTAAATGCTCAACAAGTTTGCATTCATTACTGAACACAGAGACACACACACACACACACACATGCACACACGCACACACACACACACTCTGGTCAGTGAGGTTTGTTTAACGTGGCTGAAGACAGAGCAGCTAGTGACCTTCCCAGCATGCTCAGCAGCAGGACTGATGTCACGTCATTTATCATCCACTCATTAATCGTGTGTGTGTTTCTGTGCGTGTGTTTGCGTGTGTGTGTGTGTGTGTGTGTGTGTGTGTGTGTGTGTGTGTGTGTGTGTGTGTGTGTGTGTTTTGATGAATGAGCTCCTCTATTGATTAGTCGCCCTCTGAGACAGATGATGCCAACAACAAACAAACACACACACACACACAAACGCACACAGATCTCTGATCTGCCGATATTTATCGTTAATAACAAATTATCCAGAGAAACTAATTAGATCCATCAGATCAGTGATGCCTGACTGAGCGCCATATGACATCATAGATCATAGAGTATATGACTTTTATGTAGCTGTAATATTGAAATATCTATGCTTTTAATCTTCCAAACAGCAATTAATCAGTTATGAAAGCACCCATTAATACGTCATTAGATAGCTAGGTAAACGGGTAGGTGGATAGCGAGGGAGATTGATATGGTACAGTTATATTAATGCTGAAGGTAATTAGAGTTATATCAACAATAGAATAACTCATTAAAGCCAGTGCTTACATTTATTAGAGCAAACATTTGCAGAATCCTGTGTGCACATTTATTTAAGATATCAGGAAAAAATATTAAATTAGTAAATTACAGGTTTACAGGTTTTTAGAAAAATTTTTAAATTATAAAGTGGTTTTTATAAAAAATGTGTTTTATGCTGTGTTGTCTGTGACAGTTAAGGGGGGACAGGGCGGGGGAAGGGTTTGCTCGGGTTGTTGAGGGGCTTCAGAGCCACAGACTAGAACTGAAAACGTGATTAATCAGATCCTGCAGAAGAAACATTAATTTATTTATTAATGCCCTCCGCATGACTTAACCCCACTGAGGAGGTGATTGGAGAGAGAAATAATTAGAGCCGCTGCGACCCAGAGCCTCCACGGTGCAGAGCAGGGGAAGTGCGCTGTGCGCTGACCGCTCTGCTCTTATTGATCAGTTTTATGTTTCTTTTAAGGTTAATTGTAATTTTTTACTACTTCTGAAAGTCCATTCAGTGTCTGCTAACATTGTACGTCACAATATTGCCTTTAATTTTAAATAATAATAAAATTATATAAAAATAAAAAGTAATTCTGATAATCTTTTATTTTGTCTCAATTGCTTCTCTCTAATTATAGTTCTCCGGTACTTGTAACTGGTATTGAGGAGGCGATAATGTGTTCACTCTTAAGTAATTTTATATCGTCATTATGTCTTTTATGTATTGTATTTTGTTTGGTGTTTTTGCACTCCTGTTATGCAGCATGCACTACTATTCAACAGGTTAGAAGAAATTTTATTCCATCGCTGCTCTTGATTTAAAGACGAATTCCACTGACACTTCCTACATTCCTACAAATCTGTTTTCATCTTAGCCGCTTAACTATGTAGATTTTTTGGAGTTTCCTCTTTTAATGTCATGAAATATTGATTTGATAAATCAGGTACAGGTTGTAACACAGTGGACTGTTACTGATCTAGTCCTGGTCACCCCAGCAACTAAACTCTGGCCTCCACTAGCCCACAGGACTGAATGCACTTTAACTAGACCGCTATACTTGAACTAAACCTTGACTATACCTCTGTACTTGAATATCTCAGGTGTGTATAATAGATAATGAAAATCTCTGCTGTAGGCTGAACGACTGTTTTAGCTATCTACATACATAACTGCATACCTGACTACCTCAGCATATGGTACTTTTCAATATGCACACTTCACACTGAGCTGTATTTTGCTCTACTTCGTATGCTAAGTGCTGTTTGCACCTCAGTTCTAGTATTCTAATATTTTGACATTCATCTTTTTTACTGTTTATGCACATATTGGATTGTGTCTCTGTTTTTTAGTAATTTATGTACTTTCTGAATCACCTGATAGTGTTTCATTATACTGGACCCCTGGTGTTGGTATAATGGCGGTAATGTTAAATTGAATTGCACTGATGGTAATTATAAATGCTCACTTCCTCTGGGAGAGGACAGGAAATTGTTAGAATTCCAGATGACAGTGTGTTGTTTGTTTATTTGTATTTGTTAGAACATTAGAGGGTTTTGTTGCAGGTAATTGTTGAGAGCTTTAGTGGTAGTTTTCTGCCCTGCTTTGTGCAAATCATGATTCACAGGTTCAGGTTCTGCGTTTAACACACTGAAATCAGTGCTTTGCGATAGCATACCTCTACAGTACTGTTATGTACCACATTTAACACACGTTAAAACAAATGTATAAAAATGTGTGTTTTTTGCTGTTTATTGCCCTACACAGATAAGCCTCTTAATCACATATGAATATAAGAAAGCTGCTCACCCCTGCACAAAATCCACACAGTTAAAAATGGGCTTCTGTTCATCGTAACACATTTAGATTTATAACTGGCTACTCTCCTAAGAATTATAATATTTATTTTGACGTTCATTGGGCTTCACTACTGAACAAAAGCAATGAGCTTATTAATATAAAACTTCTCGGATAGCTGACAGTTTATTTAAGATCATTATTTAAATTTTAAAGATAAAATTGGCTCACTCTTTTAGTCTGCATATCTGTGAATGTATATTTACTATGTCCTAATAGGTTTAAGTAATTGCTGTTCCGATTATGATTTATTATTCCTTCTCACTTCCTTCTCTGTTGTTATATTTTGTGTGCTATTGATTTTGTACCCGGGGACCCCCTGAAAATGAGGCCTTGTGCCTCAGTGGGTCTTCTCTGTAAATAAATGAAGTGCGATTCAGCCCAAATCCTAAACATGATGTGAGAGCAGTTTCCACTGTTCGCTGTTTCAGTGATGACAGTAATGGCTAACAGAGATCTCTTTACTCTGTGCTTCCCCAGGGAGGAAGATAAGAACATATTTGACTACTGCAGAGAGAACAACATCGAATGGGTCAGCAAAGCTCTCAGCTCAAAGAAGGTAGATGTCAACACAAAGGATGAGGAGGTAAGAAAGACTTACATGGACTTCAGTTAGTTATAAGCAACCTCAACTTTGTAACTCCAGTGTGAAAGTAATTGGGGGTGGGTGGTTTGTTGAAAAAGTATCAATCCCTAAGGAGTGATGTTTGACTGTCTGCTGGTTCTTTCAGAGCTGAAACATAGTAAAATGACTGTTTTCATTTCTTTTCATTTGTGCTTTTGTTTTTGTTTATTTCTACAAAGACAAATTTTGCCCCCGTAACTTAAAGCAAGTAACTCCGAAGCTGGAGCCCTTGTGAGATTTGGGCTTTTTGATACCTGTGATTTTACATTTCTACACCACATTAAAAAATGGCCACTCCAAAATCCACAAGTCTCTTAAATACAAGCACAATATGGCTTTCTCCTCCCTTCTTCTCTCCTGCCCTCTGCTCAGTTGAACAAATTAACAAACGATGAAACGATGTAAATGCACATGGATGAACAAACTAACAAACACATGGATGAAACGATGCATGAAAGAACGGACAAACAGATGTGCAGACGTAAGGATGGTGTTTGGATGAAGGAATGAATGGGCGATGGGCAGACAGACAGGTGGTCTTGCTTGTTTGCTTTTATGAGTTAGTTGTAGCTAACTAAGTTTCTTTGACACTGAAACTGTTGGGCGGCGCAAGAGACATAAGCCTTGAGATTGGTCAGGGAAAGTCTTTTGGAAGTGATACCCGAGATTAGGATCTCCCAGTTCAGATGGAGAGTAAAGGAATTGGAGAAATATATCTGTCTTTTATTGGTCATTGGGTCATTATTAAAATAGGTTAGTAGAAGATGTTTACCTAACAAGATGAACCTGTTTAACTAAAAAGATAAACCTTATTAGAAAGATGTATTTTTTATTCTGGATCTTTGAGTCAAATTGTTTTTATTTTTTTATTTTTGCTTTTAATGTTCTTTTTTTTAATTTATTTTTAATTCCGAAACATGTCAAACCAGAATGTCCACTGAATTAATTATGAAGATATATTTTTCATATATTTTTTTTATATGTGTTTATGTATATATATATATATATATATATATATATATATATATATATATATATATATATAGCAAAGTGACATTATTAAGTGCTTGCACTGAAAAGTAGCACTGACTGAAATTACTAGCATGACCCCTTCATGACCATATTACTGTTTGCCGTCGCTAAACTGAGTCTCTGGTTTTGTCTCTTGTGCACACAGCTGTTTACTTATCCTGTTTGCTATTGTGTTCTTTAGTGAAACGTAATTTGTCTAAAGTGGACACCTGTGCACTGTCTCTCTCCCTCTCCCTCTCGCTCTCTCTCACCATCTCTGATTAATCTACTTCGTTTCCCACACAGCTAAAACCCTAAAGATCACAGGATGGTTTTTCCTTCCACCCGCTCGTTCGCCCCTTTTATTCATCTATACGAGTGACCAGCTGGCTCCGCTGTTTGTGCTGTGAGTCCAGCGTGGCGGTTTGGCTGCACTGGTGCAGCTCCAGATGGCTGATGAAGCTCTATTGTTTTCTACTGAGCGCAGCAGTTCAGCCCCTGTGCCTCTAGAGGGCACTAGTGCAGTTCCGCAATCTGGTCTTTTGATACAGAGATAGATGGATGAAGGGATAAATGGCTGGAAGGATGGATAGATGGGTATATGGATGGAAACATGAAGATAACTAGAAGATATATTTATGGGTAGATGAATACTTTAATTTGTAGATAGATTGGTAGATAGATGCATAGATAGATGGGTAGATAGATAAACAGATAAATAGGTGGATAGATGGATGGATAGAAGAATAAATAGTGGATGGATGGATGGATGGGTTGATCGATAGACAGCTAGATAGATTGAAGAATAGATATATAGACTGATGGATGGATAGATAGATGAGTAGATTGCATTATTGGATGGAGAAATGGAGATAAAGGAATGCAGTGTATGGACTCACCAATTGTATACAATACAAAGAAAAAAATAGTAATAAATAATGAAATAAAAACATAATCAATTATAACCCACAATGATACCTTCTGTAATATATAATGATTCATGGGTGCTTTCTTTTTTTTATTTGCATTTATTGATTTTTGTGAAGTGAAATACAGAATTTTAAATATGTTTTGAGAAGTAAAAGGTCATATATTGCTACAAAGACCTTTTAAAAATTCTATTGTTTTAATTTGGAGTTAATATGTCAGTTCACAGTTTATGGCGTTCAGTCACATATAGATCAGTTTATGTACTTTTTCACATGGAAAGGCATTCATAAATAAAAAGCTTGGACGCCTTTGGCCTGAACCTTGCAACCCCCCTTCACAGTGGGCCATAACTCTGCTGTTATTCACCGCACTGCACACAGTTATATCATCTATGTCATCTGTACCATGACGAAGCACTGTAACGTTGAACAAATATACATATAACGTTGTGATATACTGTACACTATACTCTGAACGGTACATAATACTGTATCATGTTTTCAGACCCGAGTCCGAAAAGACCCTCTTCTTGTTTTTAACAGCTTTACAGACAGAAAATTAATTATAAGTTGTTTGTTTTTCAGAAGCCAAAAGCACACACTGTAGTTCAAAAACTGAATCTACAGAGAAAAAAAATAAAAATCATAATAATCGCTTTTCTTTATCTATTATTTTATGCAGTGACTGTGTTTACATACAGGGTAAAACAGAGCTGAGAGTCTAAGATCATACCAGGTGTCCTGCTTCAGGTTAGGTATATGTAGCTAAAATGCCTAGTCTGTCATAAAGCACTATTCTCTGACCTGGAATCAGTATATCAGTATATCAGTAGGGCATACATCTTGATTTTGTTATAGAACTGTTTGTGACATCCACTGAGAAATATCCGACCCTCTACTCTGTCCGACCCACAAGTCTGTCTAATGAGTCTAGATTAGAAGGAATGAAAATTATATTTGCATATCATCAGCATAGCTATAAAAAGTTTAGATCTAGTTACCTAATTACATCACCTAGAGATAACTCTCTATAATGTACTACTTTATAGGACGGGTTTTACCAAGACATCTGGGAAAACTCGTCTTTTACAAAATAGTTACAGTAGTTAAGACATTATTTTAAACACAGTCGGACACCATCTTAGAAAATCAAGTCGAACAAGGATCAAGATCACATCACAGTCTCATCAAGACTGCTTTATTTTAAAAATGAATCACAGACTGTGTGGTGTGCTCTATGGTTATCGTGTGTATTTATGAATAGAGTGGGAAGACTGTATGGATAATTTGTTAGCATTATTATAGGTGGAAATCTGCTCATGGAGAATATCCTAACAACCATCTGAAAGATCGGGTAGACCATCAAAACTGTCCCTGTTCGATAAAACAGCTTTTAAGCTTTCATCTTTCAGAGAGAGAAGAACCTGTACTCTTGCTTCAGATCTGAAGTTGCTGCTATCCATCCCTCCATGAAAAGACAACTTAACGCTATGGGTCTGAAAGCATTTGTAGCAAAACAAATGAAGGAGACTGCTAGAAACTGACCCCAACATCACTGAATGTGTTTGGGATTATTTGGTTGGTGATAAGCAAAAAATGCTAAACCAACTTCTCCAACTGAACTGTGGAGGTGTGTCTGCAGATTTTTAGACTGTGCTGAAAAGAATGGGAACTGTTATAAAGGTTAAAGTATACTCAAAAATTGGCAAACAAGACAAGGCAGTACCGACCTACTGGTTCCATTAAACAACGGAAAAAGCAAATGCTTCCCACCAGTCCAGCAGAATTCGGCAACTTCCTCATCGCGTTTAGCTCTCACTTAAGGTTTTTTTTTTTTTTTTTCCACCAGCTTCTTGTTTAAGATTTCCCTTTCCACCTTAAATGGTGCAGCAGTTACATCCCGCCATATTAGTGTTGTGGTTTAGCTGAAACCATTGCAACGCTGCATTGATGTCTATGTTCTTCAGATCTTCTTTGGCTGTTTTCCAGCTTGTCCTGCATGTGTACCAGCATAGCTGGAAGGCTGTTGTGAGGTTCGGTCTGAGCTGCGTTGCTTATTTCACATTTACAGGTCCAGGGCTGTGTAGAAATTCTCAGCGAGCACACAGAATGGACAGCTAGCATGATATGAGGAGATATTTGCTGAGTTTGGTAACATTTCTTTGTTAGCTTGATTAACAACACATACTGTACTTTTAATTGCTGATTAAATTTAACTGACGGGTCATGCTGCACAGAGCTGTACATGTTATTGTACATATTTACTGGTTGAATGAAGTGAAATTCTCACTGCTTGGTTCCAGGAATCTCCTCCTGTTGGTGTTCCTGTTCCTAAACTGCATTCTGTTTAAGGCATAAACGCGTTTTGATATTTTCAGCAGAGGCGGCCGTCGCTGTTCTAATTTGGGGCGGAATGAGCTCCTCGCATGACCTGTGACCTACAGAGGGTCGGCGGTCTCTACAGAGGCCAAACGCATTACCCTTAATGTAGGTGGGGCGGTGGGGCTTTAACCCAGGGATAATAATAGATCAGAACAGGACTATGGACCAGAGTGCATATCAGTGAGCTCCTGCTCACTGTTGTAGAACTGGTATCACAAATTGTTAGGATGATGGTATCAAAACAGATGTAAACAAGCCCTTCTCAGGACTGAGAGCGGGACTGACTAACCTGCCCCACTGCTGGGACACTTCTTGAACAATAACAGGTTGGAGAGAGTGAGAGAGAAAGGCAAGGCTTTTCAAAATGTCTTGTTTCACTCGGAGTCTGAGCTGACGACTCCATTCCCGCTGCCACTCTGTTCTTCTATTTACCCCCAAATTAACCCCTTTTCACCCCAAGAAGTGTTTTCAGTCTGCTGACACACACCACTGGAGCTGCCTGTCACTCCTAATCCAGCACTCCTGCACAGGGATTCCTACATCTTTCCATTCTTCCGCTTTCCCATCTCCTGCACCTGAAGGATGCTAAAGGATGTTTTTGCGTTGTTTTGAGGGAAGAATCGATCGAAAGGTTTCATATAACCTAATCATTCCTAAACCTGACCTAATCATTCCTAAACCTGACCTAATCATTCCTAAACCTGACCTGCTCATTCCTAAACCTGACCTAATCATTCCTAAACCTGACCTAATCATTCCTAAACCTGACCTAATCATTCCTAAACCTGACCTAGTCATTCCTAAACCTGACCTACTCATTCCTAAACCTGTAAGAAATTTGAAGGCAGCATTGTTTTTTTTTTTTTTAATTCCTTTTAGGGTATAATGCTTTTTACAGAAGCCATTGTCCCAAGTTTTTTATTTATTTATTTATTAATTTTTTTAGGACAGTTAACCCCATTTTGGGTCCAGAGTTCCATTTTTCATTGTCACATTAACATACTTTACATAGTGATGTTCAGATGAGCTTCCAAGATGGCGGCGCGCACAGACACAGCAGCTCGAAGTTCTCCGTTACGGTGCTTTTCTTTAGTGTTTTTGTTTATTTGTGTGTTCGTTAACATTACAATTAGATTTTAAAGATTTAAAGATTTAATTCCCTTATTAGTCCCACAGTGGGGAAGTTTAGTCCTCCGCATTTAACCCATCCGTGAAGTGAAACACCCACAAACACACTCACTAGTGAACACACACACTAGGGGGCAGTGAGCACACTTAACCGGAGCGGTGGGCAGAACTATCCTAGGCGCCCTCCAGCCCAGCGTCACAAAGACTGGTTCCCTAACCCCCAGCCCACGCAAATCCAAGGATCAATCTGCACTTTATAAAAACACAAAACCTTAAAAGCACAATTCTGTCTGGATTCGAGCTGCAGCTTGACAAAATTCTGTATGAATATGAGTGTAGCCAACGAAATTCTGTCTCAATCTGACTGTAGCCCAATAGAAATTCTGCCAGAAACCCAGTGTAACCCAACAAAATTCTGTCTTAATCCATCTGTAATCATCAAAATTCTGTCTGAACGTGACTGTGGGAAGATGTATCTTAATCGAGATGGCAAAATTTAGTCTGAATCCAACTGTTGCCAACAAAATCCTGTCTGAATACATCTGTGGTCAGTAAAATTGTCTGAATCCAACTGCAGCTGACCAATTAATGTCTTAAATTTGTCCCAACTAATTGTGACTGGCCACAGGCACTGATAATACTTTGTTTGTCAATTTTGGGTGATGTTATCAAGCAGCTTATTTGATATCATAAAATATTTGGACACCTTAGCAATTTAATTATTGGTACACAATAATAATAATAAGTTACAAGATGAACTTCTTGACAAAATGATATTTAATAGAAACTCTTTTAGCATGACATGGATGCAATGACATGACAAATGGAGTTTTGCTGCTAGTGGCCCCGTGTATGATTGTGTATGTGGAAAATAAACTTTGATTTGATTTGTGTATAGAGAAAGTTGAGAGAAGAACTCCAACCAGACTGTAATTGTTCTGTAATGAGCTTCTCTAGAATGGAGCATTTCACATCTCAAACACCTAATTGACAGAAATTAGTGGAATTCCAGTTTCATCCGTTTTGAAGGGCAGCACAAATGCCCATGATGCAGTGTATTGCTTGGGTTGACCTCACCGACCACCAGTCAGGAGAAGCTTATCTTTTCTAGAGAGAAACTCCTGGACCACAGAGGAGCCGTAGGAGAAATATTCCTCCCTGCATTTGATGAAAAGTTGATGAACAGTCTGAGGGAACAGCCTCCCTAAAAAAACACCACACGCGCTCACACCCGCCGGTGTGCGAGCCCCCCGGCTCCCTCATAAATATCAATTTTAACATTCAGCCATGGCGATCGATACGATTTAAACCATGGAATTCAGCTTAAGGAGTTTGCTTTATCTAATTGGCCTTCACTGAAAAATGAACTGGGCTGCTGGTCAGCACGGACGGGGGGGTCGTTCTCCCGCTGTCCACAGAGTGCCATCAATCTCCACTGACCAAAATCCCTCTGACCGCCCATTTGTTTCTGGAGCATGCGTGATCCTCCCATCCCATAATGCACCCCTCTCTCGAAGGAGGAGGACTCATCCTGCCATCACCTCGTTAGCTTGGAGGCGGAGGCCCAGACGAGTTATAAATTGTTGCGTATAAATTATTATTATTTTTTTTACTCCAGAGGAGAGAAATGTATTGTGAAGTTAACTTTTATAGAGCTGGGCATAACAGAACGCGATGGATGGCTGTGTTGGAGGTGAGGAGGGAGGCAAGGATTCATTTGTCAGAGTAAAGAGATCACAGGCGCTGCACCCGAGCCACAGCCAGCCAGCCACTGTCCGCCGATCCCATTGAGCCAAATCAGCATTTAGCCGGCCGAATGTTAATGAGCCTATACAAAGACATGTCAGTCTTATTGCATTATTTAGATAAGTGTTTAGGGTAATACGTAAACATTACTTCAGAATGTACTGTTTATTCCCCAGTCTATGCTTACACTGTGAAAACATTTTTCTATATTATTATTATTATATATATGAAATATTTGTGAATTCGCACATTTTCATATGTGTTTATTCACACTGAAAATATATGGAGTGCTTCAGTTTGGACTGCTTTTGAAATTTGGCACAGCCAATCAAAACAGAGCTCATTTGCATATATCAGTCTTAAATGTGATAAAGGTGAGGCAATGATCCCACAGAAGCAACATGTTGCAATGGACAAAATCAAATGCACCTCCATTTTGGCTCCTCACACTGTTTAGTTAGCTATGCTAGTTACTTGGAGCTTCTAGCAGCTACCGTTACCTACACTAGCTACTTGCTTTTGATCTGGACGTCAACCCTAAGTAAATTAAAGTTTATGAAATGATGAAACTTTCAAGATGCTTCAATCAGGCAAACACTAATACAATCTCACAGCATGGCTGCTCTTTGCAGGTTGCTCTTGAGGCTGTGATGCTAAAAAAGGCGGAACCGCTCCTTTATAGTCTCTTCAGTCTCAAACACTGAGCAAAGCCTTTTCATATTGCCCAAGGTTTGCAAGTTTATCCAGAGTGAAATGTGCAGAACAGACTAACAGCTCTCAATCAAAGTAGACTGGTATCCTGTTAAAGATGTGGGTCTGGATTGGCTTCCTGTTTGCTGCCTTGTTTTATGAATTTTCCATTCCACCTTAAATGATGCTGCTGTAACATTCTGGCACTTGGACAAGCTGTAGCATTAAAGGTGGAACAGAACATTAGATTAAGAAGCTGGTGAATAGGAAGCCAACTTCAGCCTCTTTTAAAGATGAATATCTGCCTTGCCCGCTGACAGTTAGGTTCTTGGGAAGGTTATAAAAAGTGACGACGTTGCCTTCACAGCCTGGAACATTAGATTTCTCCACATACTCCACCTTTTTCTTTGCTGTTGCTCCATCATGCTTTTATGTAAATTTAGGGAGGGTATATATTAATGAGGTGTGACCATTATGTTACACTTCAGCATTTTGGAATTGGGCCATATTACAGTCCTCTCTTGGATTTGTATTTGAAGGAGGAGCAGCAGTGTTTCAGGTTCACAGTGTGTCTGTTCTACTGAAGGCTCAGCTATGGTAATGTAAATACATTCTGCTTTGTTGTTTTAGACTGGAGCTACAAGGCCAGGGCATCTTCCAAATAATCAGGGTACGAAACGTACAGAGAAACTGTCAAAGTATGTGTAAATATGGAAGTATGGAGTCAAAATATGCCTGAGTGAGTCAAAACGTATCAATATTTAAACAAGAGTCAGAAACTATCCCTAATTGATATAATTTCCACTCAGAACTGCCTTTAATTACAGCCAGCGAGTGGTTTATTTTCGGGGGATTTTTCGGAGGAGATATGAATGTGTTTGAGGTTTCTTGGTTGTAGAGAAACAGAAAACCAAACTTGGATACATGTCTGCAGATTTCTGCAGTGGAAAGCGAGTCTGCAGAACAGACGGAAAGCTCTAATAGATATTTGTAGACCTGACTGTGTGTGTTTTCTGCTTTTTTCCTGGCATTTTTTTAACCGGAAATTAAAGAAATAAGGAATGCTCTTTGACCTCTGCACAGCACCATATGTATTGTATAGTAACGTGTGTATGACTGTTTGTGTTTCAGGGTCGCGCTTTGTTACACTGGGCATGTGATAGAGGCCATAAAGAGCTGGTGTCTCTCTTACTGAACAACAACGCTGACATCAACAGCCAGGTCAGTACAGATGTATGCAATGCTTGCTGCACCTATAACAGAACTGGTAGGTGCTTTGGCCCAAGACCTCCTGCTCAGTATTATTTATTTATCAATATCTATTACTTATCTATCAATTAGTGTTTTCTCAGAAATGAACATTTTCAGTATTTCAGTAGTGATTTGTGTTCAGATGGTCAAACATCAAGGTTCTCAACAGAAGGCCAATAATAGCACATGAAAATGACATTGTCAAGTTCTTCAAATGATCTATTTACATTTTTATCTGAGTTATCTGACTCGAAATGTAATCTTAAATTCCAGGTGTAAAACTTCTCAGTGTAGGTTTTCATTTTGGTATCTGATTTTGTGCTTTTGTCACTAAACCTAATACAGTCTACATCGTATAGAAGACCTGTCCTGTCCTGTCCTGTCCAGTTCTATTCAAAATCATTCTGGTGATATTTCTATAGAGATTACAAGTCTTAAATGTTTTCAGAAAGAAAGCAAAAGGACAATTAAGAAAATCCTCCGAAATCTGGTGGACATGGATCAATAAGTGGTAGCATGGCGATAATTGAAAAAGTGAGGCCTGGTGGCAATTTAGTCCTTGGGCCTTGCAGAATGCCACATATTGGTGTATTATTGTTATCACTAAATACAGTATAGTGCAAAATTGTTTTAAGGTGATATTTTTGAGTAGATATCAGATAATTTGGTATTGGAAATTCACTTGCTTTTGTTGCTAAAATGAAGTTAAAAAATTGAGATGTGGAGTTGGGTTTTTTGAGTCTAAATTCATAAGCTGGAAGTGAGAAGCAGGAAGTGCAAACAGCTTCTAAGACTGGAGGTGTGGAAAAACATATCTGCAGATTTCTTCATGTATTGTGATGTTCATAAAGCAATATGTGTAGCAAATCCTTGTATCTCCATTTTTGTTGTTTTTAAGTTTCTGCCAGAATTGTTACCCTTCACCTAAAGAAGTATCAAATCACCAAAAGCAATGGCTCAGCATTACTAGGAAAAGAGTCTGGTTATACTCACTCACATTAAAAGCCAGTTTTGCTTTTTCCATCTCCTGCAAAGTAATCATTTTGAAGATATGAATTTCCAAAGCCCCTGATATATATGCATATATTTAAATAGTATTATTTGAGCCAGCAGCATGGCTATATCCCAGTTAAAGATACTGCGCTTTACCCATAAATCCGCTCAGCCTTAAACACCCTCAGGTATGTGTGCAGCTGTGGAGGTGCAGAAGCTGCAGCTATGGGGTTTTAAAGGCTGAATGGGCTTTGCTTTAAGCCGTCTGAACCTGCACGCTTGTCCTGATCCTCAATAAGACAAATCAGTTGGAAGTAATCAGCCAAATTGTTTGCATTATACAACCCATATAATCAGAACATTTGCAAATGACTTTCATTTTGTTATTTATTTTTTTATTTTTTTTATTGTGTAGGCTTGGATCAAAGCTTGGCTCAGACAAAAACATCAGTGCTGCTTACATTTCAGCAGCTAAAAAAATCCACAGCAGACAAACCTCTGAAGCCCCATAAGGAAGAGGAGTGTAATATTATAGCATAGCTCAGTATTTAACGAGAAACATAACCTTCCCTTCCCTTCTCCTCTGTTTCTAGCATCTGTTGAATCACAGCACACATTAAGCTGTAATTGATCGTTTATGACACTGTGATGCTGACTGCTACGTGATCAGAGAAGGTCATTATCACATCATTCAAAGGAATTATTCTCAGTACTTGGTAGAAGAAATGTCTAACAATAACTACTATACATTGTTAATTATGAGACCTTCAGCATTTACTATAAATGATTTAATATCTAATGAACTATTCAGCATGTACTATGAGTTTGTCTCTGTACATTGTTAAGTAACTACTATGAATTCTTCAGTATTTACTGTGATTAATTCGGCATCTTCTATAAATTATTCAGTATCTACTATGATTTATTCAATATCTATTTCTAATTACTCAGTATCTGCTTAGAATTACTCAATATCTACTATTAATTATTTAGTATCTACTATGATTTATTCAGTATCTATTTTGAGTTCTTCAGTATCTACTATGAACTATGAATTACTCCTTATACAGTTTTGAGAACTCTGTATCTACTTGTGTCTACTTCCAATTATTCAATTTCTACTATTAATTATCTAGTATCTACTATGAATTATTCTTTATATGCTATGAATTACTCAGTATCTGCTTAGAATTACTCAATATCTACTATTAATCATTTAGTATCTTCTATGATTTATTCAGTCTCTACTATGAACTATGAATTACTCCTTATGTAGTTTGGATTACTCTATATCTACTTCGAATTATTTAGTATCTACTATGAATTTTTTAGCATCTATGATTTATTCAGTATCTACTATGAATTACTCAATTTCTACTATTAATTATCTAGTATTTACTATGAATTATTCTTTATATGCTATGAATTACTCAGTATCTGCTTAGAATTACTCAATATCTACTATAAATCATTTAGTATCTTCTATTAATTAGTCAGTATCTACTTTAAATTATTCAGTATCTGCTATTACTCAGTATTTACTGTTAACTACCCTCTATCTACTATGAATTATTCATTATGTACTAATAATTACTTAGCATCTATTATAAATTACCCAGTGTCTACTATTAACGTCTCAGTATCTACTGTGAATTATTCAGTATGTACTATTAATTATTTCGTATCTATTGTAAATTATTCAGTATCTACTCTGAATTGTTTATTACTCACAAAAAAGCCACCAGTATGTTACAGTGTAAATTTTAGAATTTCCTCACACAACGGCTTATCATACAAAACAGCTTAAGGTCCTGGAAAAAATGCATGAAGTGTCTCAAATCATGCCTCAGCTCTCATAAAATCAGGTGAAACAGTCAGCCAAACATTTAATCTCACCCGAACTTTTGCATTGACTATATAGTGCTTGTAGATCATCTGTGGAGGACTACTGGATGAAGTGGGACTGTACTGACATAGCTTGATGTTTGGGCTCTCTCTTTGAACATCACTCGGTTTATAATTATTATTATTTTTTTTAGCCATCAAAATGGTGTACTCTGGAACAGGGTCTGTGGTGATGATTTGTCTTTGCACTGATCCGGTTTTAGCTTACCGTTAAATAAGAGTGATTACTTTTTTAATTTGTTGATTGGAAAAGGAGGGGTGGGATGCCATTATGCCTTGAATGAATATTGTTTTTAAAATTAATCAGCTGATGGTTGGGTCTGAATGGTGTGGTATTTGTGTATTTGTGAGTAATCCTGGATGAAGTGGGACTACAATAGGTAGAGCCTTCCTCCTGTCCTCTAGCTGCAGATTAGCTGATGTGCCACCTGCCAGCGCGCCAGTCGTGCACAAACCATGCTGTCCATCGCAGCCTTGAAGCTAAACTGGGCCAAATGGTGGCATTTTTGTGTTCGGGTTGCTCTCAGGTCATCAACTCTTAGAGAAATACTTTGATATGGTAGTAATATTGCGTAGCCTGACGTATAATTCAAAGGAAATTTTGATCTTGACCTCAAAGCCGTTTAGAGGATCACTTTGATTGCTGTTGGACTGTGGTGTGAAGGTTACTGTAGGCAGGCATATTCAGATGTGGCCATAGAAAGCTGAGGAGAAAACTATATTGTATTTCTAATGGGTTCACTTTTTTAATAGTTTTTGTCGTCATTTTTTAATGGTCATTTTCATCTTGTTAATTTGTTAGTATGTATCTTGTATTTATAATGTTATAATGCATTTATGAGGTGTTATATGGCATACATAATGCGTTGTAATACCAGACATAGCTTATAATTATTTATAACTAGTTATAATTGCATGCATAGCACATATAACACCTAGTAAATTATAAGAACTAACTCCTAAAAAACAAAGAGTATGAAACTTTATCATGTCGGATTCAGTGTATTAAAACATCTGTTCATAAGAACATTGCATGCGCCAGTGGTGTACTATGGCTTTGCATATTCATATCTTTAAAAAACAGAGCAACATATGAATTAGACAGAGCAAATTTTACACATTGTCTCGTATTACCAGCTAACAATCTTGACTTGTAAAATTGTTTGTTGTAAAGTGTTTGTCTTTGTGGTTCTGGAGTAGGTATACGTCTGCTCCTGATTGAAAGCACACTAACCCTTGTGTTCCCGTTGTTTTGAGGCCGGAGAAGTGGAGGCGAATGCCTGTTATAAATGCTGTAATAAATTAATTAACTCTAACGAAGCCGGTCTACCACAGACCGTCTCACTCTGTCAGACTCGGAGCCGTAACCTAATTGAGGTCACAGCGGCTGAACGCAGCAGCCTGGCTGGACTAGGCAGATCAATAACCACTGCAGACCGGACAGCTAAAGGGCTAGCTACAGGTGGAGAAGCAGTTCAGTTTCGCTAAACTAACATGGAACATTGCTCAGACATGAGGCAGTGTATTCATTTCAGAGGGTAATTTCTGTGAGGGAGATTTTAGAGCTGGACGTCTGGTTCTTATCACCACCACAGTAAACAATAACGCTTCAGGGAATTTATCTAGAATGGAGTTTCACGCTAAACCACTCTGAATGACTTTGTTCACATTTTAACTTTTAACGATGTATCTATCTATCTCTCTCTCTCACTCACTCTTTCTCTCGCTCTCTCATTCTCTCCTTCTCTCTCTCTGCTGTCTCTCTGTAACAAATGATCCTCTTGCAATTTGTCATAGTGCTGCACAGTGAGGCGAACATACACCACCCCCCAACTGTGTGTGCCCATTCGCCCAGTCTGAGTCCACTGCCCCCCTCAGCATCCAAGGCCCCACATGCTGTGCACACGTCGCCCACCACTTCATCCACGTTTTTCCACCCTGTGTCCTCTGATCTGTGTCCGTGTTCCAAATCCAAGCACCCTCACCCAGAGGACCACAGTTACCACTAAGCAAACCCATATCACAAATAAGCTTTGTAAAGAAAATAAAATTAACATCAAAAATATGCAAGCTGAGCTGTAAAGTCCACTCAGCTGTTATAGGGGTCTTGTTTACTGCTAAAGAGGAATTCCACAGATTTTTTTTTAAACATTTATGCATAATTAATTTTGGATATGAACATGTAGATGATAAGATGTGAGTAATTTAGAGCGGTTTGTTTTGATGTACTCTTCTAGTGAAGAATTGTTGTTAGCAAGTATTGTTCACAGTGATGGTGATAGGAACCAGGTGTTCACCTCTAAAACAGACATGAAATGGTTATGAATATTAATAGGATGTCTGAGAGGTTTGGGAAAGTTTTGAGAGAGGTTTGTGTTCTAAAATCAGTTTACAGTATGATGGAGGGATTCTTTTTCCACCGTGATTTTTTTTTTTTTTTTGCAGTTAACATTTTTGATTAATTGATTTTGCTTTTTGCCTGCTGGGTTATGTTTTTTTTACCACCATTGTTTGTGTTTAGATTTTTCAGTGCCACAGTTTTTCATTTTTCCACCAGAGTTTGCATTTTCTTCTGGAGCAATTAATGTTGTTTTGCTGCCACTGTTTTTTCTGCCATGGTTCAGGTTTTTTGGCGCAGTGCTTTTTCCATTGCAGTTCATAATTTTTGCTGCCACTGTTTACACTTTTCAACACAGTTCATGTTTTTCTTTTTTGCTGCCACAGAGGTTTTTGTCGCTGTTAGTATTTCTTTTTCCATAGTGATTTATGTTTTAGGCTGCCGCAGTTAGTTTTTTTGTTGCCAAGTGTCACTTTCTCTTTTCGCTCCGTCATGAGTTGTAAAATTTCATCAGAGAGCTCCAGCTGTGCTCTACAGCACAATTTAGCTGTATAAGTATTAATGCACTGACTTGTGTGCCATCTTCTGCAACACTATCATTGAGGATTACTAGAAGATCTTCAGAAACTGAAGCCAGGTGTCCCTTACAGCTAGCTGTACCTGGTTGTGTAGTTTACTTTCTAATGTCACTTTGGTTACTGTATGTGGTTTTCAGGGAGTTTGCTAGTGTTGCTCATGTTTGCATGGTATACGATGCTCAGGAAAGAAACCAGCTGGATTTAATCCTTGTGTGCTAGTTTCTCTACATTTCACATGATGTGGTGTTAAACCCGGTTACAGGGTGGTATCGTGTAAAGGCAGTGAAGAATTCAAAACACGATTGAGCACTGTCCGGAGGCTATACTGCGCTGTTTCAGTTCTAGTGCTTGCCTTTTTCCTCTCTGTCTCTCTCTGTCATTCATTTGTTCGCTCGTTGAGCTGCTGATGACTGGCCCTCCTCCATCCATCTGACCCTATCCCTGCCCGCCACGGCACGGCCATTCAACAGCTTTATTCCTGCTCAAACCGTCCACATAAATACTGCACAACATTAAAGCTGTCCACAAAGGAGAGGGAGAGAATGAATTAGAGTGTTTCCCAGCAGAGGCTGGAACCGCCTGCTGTTTTATTAGTCTTTCCCCACACGGGGCTTTAGCTCTCTCGTGCAGCATTGATTTTCATATTAGTGCACTTTATGCATTTATTTATTTTATGTATTTGTTTTTAACGTGTGCAGATGATCCCGGGCTTGCCCATGTTAATTCTCTGCCACTCTTGGCCCAAAGTGGAATCACTTAATGGAGCATGAGGCGTCCCCGGGGAGGAGCGGAGAGAGACGGGGGAGGGGTGAAGGAAGGATTGAATATGGTTGGTGTTTTGTTTACATAGACGCTTCCTAAATGCTGAATAGGCATGCTTGGGGAGAAGTCTGGCAAATCAATGGCAAGTGGCCATCAGCGGATAAAAAGGGAAGAGGAAATGAAAGCTGTAGGTCAAAGGGCTTTAGGGCTCTGCGGGGAGAAAAAAAGGATGCACTGGGGTCTTCAGGTTTAAGGTGGTGTGCCTTGTGGATCATTAGGGCATTCCTCAGGAGCTTCAAGTTGACATCAAGGCACAAACGAACTAATTTTAAGATAAAAAAATAGAAGAACAAAACTGCATTGTTCTGTATGGGTTACATCGTAGCAGGTAAATAATAATGAGACCCTTCTATGGGGTCCACTGGTGTGGACCACGGCCATGTTGGTATACCATGTTGCCATAAAAAATACAGTAAAAATTGCAGCCATGGAAAACATGGAATCATTATTGCTATGGGGGACAAGGTTGATGATGTTGAACCCTGTTGGATTGGTAGCTATGCTAAACAGGTACCCTTTCAGCAAACAAGCCCTAATCTTCTCAGATCAGCATCAGTGCTGTGCCTTCTTATCCGAATACAGACCTCTTAATTATCTCTACCCATTACTCTTGGCATAACGATACCTAAGTAGATGCTCAGAGGATTTCTGAGGAATTCTGTCAGTCCTGTGGGACTTACTTTGACCTCAGGTCTGCCTCATTTTCTTGCACCATCCACGTGTCTTGCATTGCATTATGCATTGTACTATAGCAAGAAGGGTAACCCAATTTAGTACAGCTATGCAGGTAGATTATAGATCACTTGGCAGTGGAAATGGTGACAACTTGTGGGACTAGGGAACTGTCTGATAGAAAGGCCTGTTTATGTCTGGAAATTAGTTTGTTTTTACAGAGACACACTTCCAAATCCCAGCACAGTACAGGAATATTCTGAATGGGTCCCAACTCTGCTGGTCCCAACTCTGCTGGCTAGTATTTCCACCTGCCAAATGGAAATATTTGCCAGTGCACGTTACTTGAAGGATGTTAATTTGCCACCCTTGAGTAAAATGAGGGGTTAATTGAGGGATTAAGATGGCCTGCTGATCAGATGTGATAAAATTTAGACAGGTCAAGGAGTTCAGGCTGTTATAGAGAAAAACAAATGCTGATATTGAATTCTAGTCTTTTTAGACTTGTGTCTTTGAAAAATGTTTTAAACAGATGACAAGTGTAATGAATGATCTTATTTCAGAAAGATTTTTGTTTTTAAAATGATAAAAGAAAGTGACGTAAAGAAAAAGTAAAGAAACTTAAATTTGGCATTTTTTGCCTGCCCATATCAGATACGGCAGTGGTAAGGCTCCTACATGTCACGTTCAGAAAATTTGCCACTCCAGCAATCCTATGTAGAGCAGTCTATAAATCTGTTAATTCTTAAACACACAGGAACACTCTGAATGGTTTTTGAACTCTCGGGAATGCTAGTTCTGGGATACTCAGGAGCACTCTGGAAGGTTCTAAGATGCACTAGAACACTCTGGTAGGTTTAGGGATACTTAAACACTCTGGTTCTGGGATACTTGGGAGCACTGTAATATTCTGGGATGCTCAGTGACCCTGGTTTCTGGGGGGAACACTGAAAGGTTCTGGAATAGTCTGGAACACTCTGTAATGTACTGGGATGGTCTGGAACACTGGAAGGTTCTAAGATGCACAACAACAAAAAATATTTTGGTTCTTTAACACACCTTGTCCATCTGAAGGACACCCATGAGGCCATAATGTGTGGCTCTGTTTGGCAAGGTTAACACTCCTACAGAGGTGAAGCAGATTGGATTAGAACTGACCACGCCTCCTGATCCTGTTAACATACTTCTTCATATAACACACACACACACTTCTGATGTCTGTTCTAATGGAAATCTGTTCATGTTATCTTCCACACTTTTACTACCTCAAAGTACCTTAAACATGGAGTCGGTAACTAGATAGATCAGCTGGGGTTGATAAGGGTTAGAGCTGAAATCTGCAGGACGGTAGACTGAGTGTTTTTCTTTGGTCCACATTTTCAGACTTTCAGAGTTAGAGCAAACTGATTAATTGACTGAAATATCTTCTGCCTATATAGTCGTACCCTGCATGCACATTGGAAGCGATGTGACACCACAAAGCAGCCGAAGGTAATTCATTTTTAAAAGAGAGCTGGCGGTTTCCAATGCTACAAGGCGGCGTGAGCTGTGACATAACAAAGAGGGGAGACTTCGTGTCACAACAAATTTGAGCAAAGTTTAACTTCATGCGAATTGGAGGTGAAGCGAAGTTACAGCAATTAAAAGGAATTGAAAATTGAGCAGGTTTCATCTCCGCCACTGGTTCCTAGATAGTGGTCCCTGTTAGAGATGGAGAAACGGCAGCAGCTCTTTCACACGCAAATAGACAGCAGTGGCAAAGCTGGCAGGCTTAGCATACACTCATATAATGCACAGAGACCTAAAACGGTACACACTGACCCCTTTCAGTTTGTTCCAACAGCCTGTTCCAGTCTAGCTTGCAAATGTGGATCAGCCAACCTGACTTTCACCTCCTCCGGGTACTCCAGACTGTGTACTTTGTCAATCACCTTTTTACCCTGTTCTTTAATGCTCAGAAACCCCACATAACCACCACAGAGCTGGTGTTATTAAAATGGTGGATCAATTATCCAATTTTCCTCAGTAATTAAATAACTGATGAAGATATGAAGTATATACATGTTTCCAAAACTTCCAAGCACCACCCTGTGTACAGAGTGTATGTGGTTACAGAATCTGTCTCTTGGCTCTAAGGACAGCTGGGCTTGTGTGCGTGTGTGCGCAAGTGTGTGTGGTCTGATAGATGGTACTTACTGATCAGTGTGGATCTGCATAAGAACAGAATAGAGCTGTATTGATCCACTGCTGCATGCATTCATCATAAATCATCATAAATTATTATAATTTCATCATTACTTGCTTCTTTCCAATTTCTCACAGGCAGGTTATTTATACATATTTGTATTATAGATTATATACAGTACTGTGCATAAGTCAGAGATCGCCCTTCATTTATTTAATTTACAAACAAAAGCCACCTTAAAATGTAGCTTTTTTTCAGCATCAGGAAAAACTGAAAACGTATTTAACAGGAAATTACCCAGAATCCTCAACAACTTAATATCAGAGAGTATTTAGTGTGTCCACTCTTCATCTTCACCTTTACTACAGCTTCCATTGTTTTTTCAATTTCTTATAGAAGTCTGAAGACACATCTCATGGTTTAGCATTTTCTGCTTCTCACCACCTAATTAATCTCATTACATTCAGTGATGTTGATGTCTGGACTCTGGGGTCAGTCCATTGTTCTGAGAACACCAGTAGCTTCTTTGTTTGGTGTGTCTCTTCCTCAGTGAAGGCTTCTTTACAACTACACATCCTTTCAGAGCCATAGCGCTGAGTTGTCTTCACAGTGGAACGATGGACAGAAACACCTGTAGATGTTTTTAGATCTGAAGCAGGACTGGAGCTTGATCACTCCTCTCTCTCAAAGCCTCTCTCTGAAAGCTTTACTTAGTACTCTCTTTAAAAATGGTTCTCATGGGTTCATAAATAAAGACGATGGTCCTGCCATTTAAGGATACAAATGTTTATCTGTTTGTTCAAGGTTCAAGGTTCTAGGTTCTCTTTACTAAAGAACCTCGAAAGAGAAACCATCTTTTTAAAGAGTGTACTGTATATTAGAGGGAAAATGTGAGGGCATTAGAGCTGCAGCAGCTTGGTGTGTGTGTACGATGCTGGTATGAAAGCTGTGAAGCTTTGTGTCCTCAAATCCCCCCCAAACATACCAGAACCAGCAGATGGCTATCAGCACATGCTACACTCTCTTGAATACATAGTGTAATACAATAGTGCACTTTCCAATGAGCCCTGGATTGCATTCCCCTCAGCGAACCGAATATACCAGAGAACAGTATCTTTACAGTATCTCTACAGAGAACAGAAGTAGAATCTTGCAAATTCTATCCAACTCGAGCACACCTTAGGTGGCCTTGCAGAGGACTTGTCCTGTGGTGGAGGTCTGGGGAACCAGGGAAATGTGGACTGCCATAACCCAGTGAAAATAAGAGTAACTGACTACAAACTTCAGAGGATTAAAGAGTGTAATAAACTGTAGCCTCTCCAACCACACAAGAAACTGGAGATATCTTATCTTTGACATCATCTGAAGCACTGTGAATCAGCAGAGATGTTAAAACATAGCCAAATCACAGATCAGTAGAGTGTGGCATGCCTTTTTCAATTAGTCAGCAAGCTCTGGAGTTCATCCATAGCTAGAAATATGCACTAAAATAGCGAGTCTAAACCGGCACCATTGCTGCTGTTGCTCTGAGTTGTTGTATTTGACGTTGTATGTACATTTAGGGAGTATAAATATTAATGAATGAATTATGTAGCAGTGTAGAATTTTGGAATCGGTTCGTTTAACCGTCCTCCTTTGTAAATGCAGGATTTGTAAATGCAGGAGGAACAGCAGTGTTTGAATTGAACTCTCCTTATTTAACTATGACAGAATGAATACAGTTTTCCCTTCTATGGCAGCTTTAATTCTGTGGGATAAAGGGAGGTTGGTAGGTAGTCGGTCAAACATTGACTGGTTTTTGATACGTGAAGCTTTAAATATATAAACTTTCGCAAAAACTTAACAAAACATTCTGATATTCATTTGTAATTAAATTAAATTATAATATAAGATTTTAAACCGCTTCTCAGCCGGCTGCTCAGTGATGGGAGCATACAGTATATGAAGTATTTTACAGTGACTGTGATTTAGCTTTCGACCTGGAACGGTTCAGAACATCTGTGAGTGTGGTGTGTTTTGTGCCTGTGGTGAAGGTAAAGTGCTTTAGCTGTTTTCTTTAATGGAATGGACTGTATGGGGGGAAATGCTGCTGCAGCTTCTTACATCAACTCCCCCACCACCGCCACCACCCCCCACCAACCAAATGGGCGACAATCCAATTTACCCATGATTCCATCAGACTGTTCTGATTCATTAGCCTGTAGTGGAGGCCCTGACCCAGCTACACACACACACACACACACACAGTGAGACAGTGTTATGTGGCCGTTACTGGATGCCCAGATTAGTCAAAGCAGATTAGAGCTACTAAAGCTTTGAATGTTTAATTATTATGCTGGTAGGTATTTATGTGTCCCCAAACCACTGGCCATTTTCATAAACATCTTACATGGTCTAGTGAGGTACACATGTACGCGCACACACAGCTTAAGCTAACAACTGTAGTCTATATTTGTTTATTTATTTTAACTTTGGTCATATAAAAGGGTCCAGTCAGCAATATATCGATTTTACATATTCATACAGATTCCAATACAGTATTGCAGTATGGATCTTATTGATTGAATGTACAAGCACTGCTGAACTATTCCAATTACACGCCAAAGAGACCCGTCAGTTTATTTTCTCAATTTTTTTGTGCCGATCAAATGTGTGCTCAGAATCAGGCCATTTCTGCCATATTGATGAGCAGTAATAGTCCGATTACAATTGCACTTACATGATAAACTGTCCACATTACAATCAAATTTCAGAGAGCAGAAATCAGCAGTATAATCACAATGTAGAAACAGAGGGTTTCAACAAAATCAACTAATTTTCACCAAAAGAAAGGAGCCAATTCTAAATCCACGTTTGCAGCAGAAGTCCAATTACAGTCTGTCTTACAGTAGAAATTTTTCATTTACAAAGAACATCACATTTATGAGACGGTGGAACACTACTGTTTCTAATCCCTTAGTTACAGTAAAAATTCTAATCCCACATGTACATTTGTAAACTTAAGATGTAAATATGTGCATAAAAATAGCCAGTTTGCCACCACTGGTTCACTATTATCAGATTTCAGAGATTTTCATTACATATTTACAGTGGAAATCGACAATTTCAATCACATGTTTACAGTGGAGAGCAGGTAGCTCACATTCCATACTTTAATATTTACATTAGAACAAGCCAGATTCTGACAGGCCGTCCAGTTCCAGTCACATACTCAGAATGGAATCATCTGATTCCAGTAACATCAATACAGTAGTAATCATCCAATTCCAATCCTTTGCAAGTCAGTCAGTTATGATCATTGAAAATGTTTGATTCTGATTACAGATTTTACACAGAAACCATCCAGTTGCACTCATGTTATGCTTTTCCAATCATATATCCAAAATGGAGATGGACTGATTATTATGGCCTGTTTCCAATCACATTCTCAGAATGAATTTGGTGGATTCCCGTCATATATTTTTGAGTTTGAGTCCGATCACGTACAGTGGAGCTAGGCTGATGCTGTAGTGTTAGCTGTGATCCAGTGGTCCTCATAAGCACTTCATAATAGTTTGTAAGGATGATGAAGCTGTCTGTGTGACTTAATGATATAGTCTATGGAAGATGATGCAGTATCTACAGTAGTGCGGCATCACTGGGGCCGCAGTCGTGGTGAAGAAGCAATTAAAGCATCATCTGACTCCAATGATGTGCTACATCTACTAAATGTATCGCCCTTTTGTACACGCGTGGGATTCTGCAGGATTTATGCCTCATGTGCGCGTGCATGCCCATGACCCAAGCCCCAAAATTAACCCGTGTCCTAAATATTGTCTTTTCTGCACTGCTGTCTTTTTCACACACACTCCGATTAGTGCTCTGTTCCTCATATTCTGCCCAGAGTTGCCTTCTAGTCTAGCTTTGAATTGGCTGAGGCGTGCTGTGACATAAGATTCGGGCATTAAGAGCAGAGATGAGCTCACAGAGAATGCCGGCAAAAATCCCATTTAGCTCAATCTGTAACTGTGGTGATAGAATAGTTTCAGTTGTTTAATGTCACTACGTAAAGATTTACGTTTTATATTTTCTTCAAGAAACCAAATATGCTGACAATACAGCAAAAACAGAAAATGCAACATATTCACTCGTTATCAAAAAAATACCTGCACCCAAAAGGGAGTGTTGGATTGCAGTGCTATTCCAAAGGAAGGTAAAGATTACCAGGAACAATAAAAGATGCTATATTTAGACTGTTATGAATATTTATTGAGCTACACTTACAGAAGTAGTATCAGTATGGAATCTGGCTGCCATGTTTACTAATGCCAGACGCTGTAGAGGATCCTCTTGGTGTCCTGCAAAAATCCATCCCATGCAGATTAAAGATTCACACACAGTTCCTGCAGATTTTGTAGTCCGGATGAAGGTGGAGTGACATCGGGTCTTCAGCATGTGGGACACGTGACAGCAAACCATTCATCTGTACTGACCACGGTGCCTCCACACACAGATTCGTTGGTCTTCTCCAACAAGGCAAAAGTGGGACTCGTCACTGAAAATGACCCGCTGCCACTCGATGACAGTCTGGCAAGACACCACTACAGTCTTTGGTGATTCTAAGGGCAGTTGCTGTAACTGTCTGCATGCATGTAGTCCTGCATCGTGAAACTGTCTGTCAGCAGTGCTGGCAACAGTATGAGTAATGGAGGGCATCACTGCTCGCTGAATGTCCACAATCGTGGGTGCAACTATTGTTTTGATGATGAGTGTATTTATGTTGATGAAGATAACACCGATTACTTATCAATCAATAGTAATTTAGCAAAATTACTGCTCATTATTACAGTAACAACAGTCACTGTATTTTTTTTCTGGTTATTAATATCTAATTATTTTTATTTATTTAAGAAAAGATAGATGGATATATTGAAGTATGGATGTACAGATAGATAGACAGATGGATGAGTTGATAAATGGTTAGATAGCTGGATAGATACAGCAGCAGCAGGACTCTGCGCATCGGAGGTGCTATGATAATATGACAGACCATTTGTGAGGTCAGGTACTGATGTAGGATCATCAGTTCTGGATCGCGCCAGCTCATCCCAAAGCTGCAGGGTGGAGCTCTATCACTCCAGTGAAGACAGTTCCATGGCTGCTTTATACTTTATACAGGTTTAGTCCACACTTTGTATTGAACCTGGTGACCTTAGGCTCAAGTGCATCTGCTCCAGAGTGTCCAGTTCTTTCGGTCAGTGCTTTTACACATAGGTGTAGTGACAGTGAATTTTTAGGTATCTTTTGGCTGAGGCCTCAGATCCATGCCGTCTTATCCCTGCTACGTAGAGGCAAATCCATCTAATTGTTTTACCTGCTCCAAATCAATATTTAATCTTTTCTTTTAATCCCCGTAAAGGTGGAACCACCTGAGGAGTTTTGTTTTGGAGTTTTGGGTCATCAGTGTTTTGACCCAAGGCTACACTTAGCCATGTCCGTCTCACGGCTCGTTTCACGCTGTTTAACCTACAGAAGGAAACCTCGCCCCACGTGCAGTCAAGAGCAGTGCATGGTGGATTATACAGAACTTTAATCTGACTCCAATCTGTAATAACACCCCCACTCTCGGCATGTCTACCTTAACTCAGTAATCTCCATACATTTACTTTGGTCCATATTTTTGTTGTCAGAACAAAACCTCCCAACCTGGTATCTGTGAAATACCAGTGTTGATTTCAAAGCACCCCCAAAAGGGAACTTTCTAAATCTTTTTTGGTCATATATTGCTGTGTGTGTGTGTGTGTGTGTGTGTGTGTGTGTGTGTGTGTGTGTGTTTGTGTGTGTGTGTTTGTGTGTGTGTGTTTGTGTGTGTGTTTGTGTGCGTGCGTGTGTGCGTGCGTGCGTGCGTGCGTGTGCCCGCATGTGTGTGTGTGCATATTTTCTTCTTTATTGGTATTGTTAGATAACGATGTGGCATGTACCAGGCTGATTCATTTTCACCTTCTGTTTTGCAGGATGATGAGGGCCAAACTCCGCTGCACTATGGTAAGGAACATGAATTATTTCATCACTAATGCTGCTTTTACGCTGTGTAATCCTTATGCATCTTCTGAGAAACTAAATTTCACTGTCAGAGTATTTAGCGCTGTAAGAGAAATACAGATACACCTAATTATCATTATATTATGTTTTGTGATTTTGTATTAATTTGCAAAAACACAGTATTTATTATTCATTAATAAGCCTTCTGGAACAAAGGTTTGTCACCTGTGTTTCAAACATACCTATTAGCTTGTAATACAACCACAAGCACGAATAACAGCTGGATTTGGATTTGGCAAGGACAGTACAAGCTTTTGGATGTGGGCGACAGCAATGCTCAGCCTCATGCTACTCCTGCATTAAAGAGTTGTGCAGTTGGGCCAGATTTATTGGATGGCTTCCCTGGCACAGTTCTGAGGCGAAATTCCCTGTAGACTGGGATTTGTGCCACTGCTGGTGGACCCGAATGAGTGTATGCTTCCATACACCTGCAAATTTAGCTACTTCCTTCACACTGTGGCCTTTCGCACACCCAAATACAATCAGTCCTTTTAGCCAATGATTGTCCACACATCGAATGAGACATTCACATTCACATCCTCCACTTATATATAGCTTAATCGACCTCATGCAGCGCCATTTTAGTAGTATATGGGTGCACAGGAATCTTTAACAAATCCTACTGACTAGGTGATGTTTTAGTACTATGTTTAATACTGTGACACCTGTATGGGTGGCAACTTGTAACAGCCCTTCCAGCAACTTGTAGTCAGAACAGAGTGGGTGAGGTGTTCGATCAGAGCACTCTGAGCTCATCAGGTGGTGAGGCTTAAAGACGTAAAAGCGCAGATGTACAGATTGTGTTTCGGGAAAATTGAATCTTGTATTTCATAGAGAAGTAAATACATTATTATCCTGGATTATTATCTTGTAAAATAAGCATAATTGGTCCCTTTAAAGAGGAACACTGTTTGGTCACTGTTTTGCTATAGGCGTAACTTTGCGGCCACTTCCCCCGCCCCCTTCCCAATGCGAGTAGTATTAGTGGTCGACAGATCCAGCGTAATTTTCCACAGCTATTCTCTCCCTGCACGCAAATACAAACATCGCCCCGCTCCCTGCCACCAAACCCACTCCTGGTTGTGGAGGTGCATACAGCTTCAGCCAAAAAAAACATGATCAACTAAACAGAACTGTGGAAGTTCTCATTCACAACAACACCTGCTGCACCATCTCTTCACCCTTTCACTCTCTCATTCTATCCTTCTCTCTCACCCACTCCACCGTGTTCTCCAACTCTCTAACTCACTCTGTCTGTTACACTGCCGCAGTCTTTTTTCTGTCCACCTGTTTAATTTCTCTCTCTCTCTCTCTCTCTCTCTCTCTCTCTCTCTCTCTCTCTCTCTCTCTCTCTCTCTCTCTCTTTTATTCTCTCCACTCTCCCTCTTTTCCTCTCCTCTCCCTCTCTCTGTATTTATGTGCTCCTCATATCATTCTCTGCTCCTCCCTCTCTCACTTTTTCTCTCCCTCTTCTCCATCTGTCTCTTTCCTCCTCTTCTTTTCTTTCTTTCTTTTTTTCTTTCTATCTCGCTCTCTGTCTATCTCTTTTTATTCTCCCTCTCCCGCCCTCATTCTGCCCCCTTCTGTGTTCCATCTCTCTCAGCCCCCCTCTCTAATCTCTCATATTCTATCAGGTGAGTTCCATCCATCATTGTCTCTTTTATCCCTCCTTCATTCCCTCCATCTGTGTGCGTGTGGGTGTGGTGAGGTGAATAGACTCTGTAATAATCACCAGTTCTCCCAGAGGAAATCAACTCACTTCTCTGGTCACATGATCAAACACACGCCCCCTCCAGCCCCCGACCCACGCATCCCAATACTGCGTGTGTTTGTACCATCTGTCCTCAAACTGGACGCGTGGCAGGGTGATCAGTAAAGCCCCCTGAGTGCGGTGGGGGGTGGCGGAGGCACTAAGGTAATGACAGTGCTGAGTTACGCTGAGGTGCTCTGTTCCTCTTCTGAGCTGGACTGTGAGATTCATGAAGAGGTTTACAGCACGTAATAAATCCCCCTATATCACCTGAGACCCTCTCACAATGCCACCTTTCCAATATAAGGAATCAGTATCGGCACCAGGACCAAACTTATTAAACGGATAGGACATCAGTCGGCCGTGACTGATCCGTATTCTATTCACAGTATTCGACTGAATCGGTAAAGACCCCTTTGCCATTTTGGTAGGTGAGCTGGAACTCTGAATGTGCTCTAATGGAGCTCACCTCCGCACAGTTCATGCAACTGCAGCTGCGATTGGATGAGCAGAATAATCATAAAAAAAAAGAAAATATATATGTGGACACTTCAGATGCATAGCGAAAATGCTATGAGGAGAAAATTAGTGGGCTCAGAACAAGTGGTTCAGAACAAGGCAAGCGAGAGATTTTCCAGAAACAAGTGGCTCCCAAAACTCTTTCGAGGCTTATAACTAATGAACTCATACATGTATGTAAGCTGCTTCTTACCGATTTATCAGCTCCACTATTAATGTTGTTGCAGTTACCTTGAGGTATAGTACATTATATGTAAAAAGACATATCTAGCAAGAAGCAGATGTAGTCAACATCAGCTTACCTCAATCAATCTATTAATTTGCCTCAATAAAAGGTCCTTAATTAGGCTACACCTTAAACTTTGTGCTGGAGATGTTTAGTGATCAGCCATCAAGCTGCACAGCAGAGTTATAAACTGACACCGGAGCTACAGGACTGTTGAACACGTCTCACTGGCTGATCTGGCACTGTGACCCACATGTCTGTACTTTAGCCACTACAATAAGTACTAGTATGCGGTTTGGGATGCAGCTAGTAGGAGCAGGAAGCCGGAATAATACCACAAACCAACAGAGATGGATTTGCATGCTTAAATGTCACTGCATAGTGAAATGGTTCATGAGGTTGTTCATAAACGAGTTGTGTATGAATCTATACATAATTTCACCTTTTTGAAAATTGAGGGTTCTGCTGTTACAAGTTTAACAATTGCATAACCGTTTTGGCACAATATAGAACCATATACGACACATTCTCCATCTGTCTGAAGAACCACTCCCAACCACCCCCCATTCTATATAGAGGGACAGGAGACTCAGTAAACCATTTCATGCTTAAAGGGTTCTTTGTACAGTTAGATTGGTCTTCAGATTTTTTTGGTGCTGCTTCAGAACTCATTTTTAAAAAGGTGCAAAACGGAAGCATATACAGCACGTTCCCCATCAGTCTGTGGAATCATTTCACCATGCGAAGAACCATTCAAGTACACAAATGGTTCTAAATAGAACCATACTACCAGAACTATACCCTTAGCGAAGAACCCTCGGACAACTATCTTCTTAAAAATGTGCGCATTTAATGTAGGTGCTATTGATTGGATGGCTGGCCAGGTCAGTTCAGGTCAACAAGCTTAATTAGCATGACCATGTTTAGTTGCAGGACTGCCAGAGTATCTCTGAAATAACATGAACGAGAGATACACATCTCTCTCTCTCTCTCTCTCGGGTCCGAGGTTAAAAGCTGCTCTTGTCTGTCAGCGTTTTCCAGACAAAGCGAGGGGTAGTTTTTTTCCCCTGTCTTTAAGGCGAGTGTTTGATTGACACTGGCGTGAAAAAGCTCTCAGGATTCTTCAGCATTAGCTCAAGAGGCTTTGCGCTAACTGGGTTAAAGAGACCCCCACCTACTACCCCCCTTTAAATGGTAGAGACTTTCAGAACATCAAACGTTGCTTGAAATACTAAGAGCCTCCCTCCCTTATAATTATATAATACGAATTTTATTTACAAGAGCCTTTAAAATTGCTCAAGGTCTCTATAGAATGCAGGAGTTTTGTTAGGATACAGTCGAGCCACGGTCAAGTTCAGACAGATTGACAGATCAGACAAAATTTTATTGCTACAGTAAAATTCAGACTTCTGATTTTTGTCAGACCAGTGTTTGTCATTTTTGGAGGCTGTGAGTAGATAGTAATGTAATTTTGGAAGGCTGTGGTAAGATATGATAGAGGTTTGGCAGGCCAAAGTCAGGTTCAAACAAATGCTGGGCTACTGTTGGGTATGATCAAAATTTCACTCCACGATTAAAGCTTCAGCACTGGTCAGCGTTCTTCGTATCGCCAATGCTGTTTTCTCATTGTGTTTTGTTTACATGTGTTTAAATTGGCTTGTGGAGCTGAAAGTAATAGTCATCTGCTACTGATTAGCCTCTTCTTGACCGGGTTACTGCGGAGTGAGGTCATGTTCTCACCTAGCAGGATCCCTGGTGAGGCTCATCTGTTAGTGTGGTTCATTAGAAAAAGTAATATCTATGAGTTCTTTGGAATTTAATGGCAGTTATATAATATGTATACACAAGGTAACATTTTGTAAGTTTGATTTTTACAGAGGTTGGCGTCATAGGAAACCAGTGGTTGGCATCAGAAAGGTTGTGGGTTGTTATTCTAGTTGCTGTTGTTGAGCGTCATAATGTCTGCCCAATCAAGCAATCAATTTTCTGCTTTGGTAAAGACCAAGGGAACTGAAGAACAAATGTAAATCCTGCCTCAGGGTCTAGGGGTTTTGATTTAGGCTGAGAATTAGATTTAGGTGAACACCGTTAAGGGTTATGCTGTGCCAGGTCCCAGCACTGTGTTCTTCAGTAGATCACCAGTGATCATGACATTGTTCCATTCTGTGTGGGAAGTGAATGTATGTGCATAGTCTCATTGTCTCTCTCTGTCTCTCTCTCCCATAGCTTCCGCCTGCGAGTTTGCTGAAATAGTGCAGTTGCTGCTAGAGGCCGGTGCTGACCCTTCCATTAAGGATGGTGAGGGCTCTCTGCCGGAGGAAGTAACTGAGTCTAGCTCCATCTCATCTCTCCTGCGGCAGTACACCGCCCCCAAAGGATAAAACACAAGCCTACCCCCTAAAGCCCTAGACCCTAGACCCCAATCCCCTGGACCCAGACTATAGGCTACGCCCTCAGAATATTGACATATGACCAAATCTCGTCCAGAACCACTGGGAAAGATCTCTTCCACAGCCGGACTGAGTGACCTTTTTGACTGACTATTAGAGAAGAAGAAGAACCGATGCCTCCCCCGTGTCTATAATCAGCATGCTGTACAAATATATTTCTGCAGGTAAACTTGTTTGAACTGAGAGAGACTATTTGAAGGGCCTGTGGTGGAAGCTGTAATTAGAGTAAAGGATTAGTTTAAGGGTTAGGTTTAGGTTTTGGATTAAGGGGATTTGCAATATCATTATCAGGTTTCAGAGGCCATTCAAAGTTGCTGGTGTTACAGGTTCTAGAAAGCGTTCTTAGTATGATGCTATAGAACAGTAGTCAGCAGCCCTCCTCGAGGAGGTATAGTTCCAATCTCCATCAACCATCCTGCCCCCTAACCTTACTCAACACTGAAGCATGTGGTCCAGCCCATCAAAGAGTTCTGAAGTCGGTCAAGAGCAGTAGCAGGTGTGGCAGGACTCTGCAAGTAGGTGGATCTCCAGGACCACTGCTGTAGAGGAAGCATTTTTGATTTCCTGAAGAACCTTTGAGTGGATGCTTTTGTTTTACAGAGCTGGTTTTGTACATGAGATGTGGTTTTAGAACTGAGTGTGAACACCGCTTGAAGAACCCTTCTGTTTTAAGTTGTGTTCTCAAAAGAGTCTGATTAACTGATTTGCCACTTATCAGTTTTATAAAGCAGGCTTGTCAGTAAAGCTGGATAATTTATGCAGAGGTTTAGAATAGACCCAAAAGAATGGTTATTGGGCAGTCTTGGTTTTGGGGTTGAAGTAATCCAGCTAATCTATTTTTTTTAATCCACACGCTCCTCCCACTTCAGTTTGCTCTGTCCGGCTGTGGGCTGCATTCAGTCAAACAGACAACTTCCTACTTTTATTTTAAAGCAGTATGTTCTGAAGAATGTGATATTGTTCTTACTATTAAAGCTGTCAGATCTCTCGCCAGTCTTCTGTTTGGTTGTGTTTTTTGGAATTTAGTTTTGTTTCAGATAGAACAATTAATAGCGACATGGTGCTCCAAAGTCCTGAAAGTAGATAAGGAAAACCCAATTAAACAAATGAGCCCAAATATAACACCTGATCATTTATTTATTTAAGGAAAATGAAAGAAAATGAGGAAATATAGCATGTATAAAATGTATATCTGTGAGTGGCAAAAGCATGTGAACCTTTTCCTTTCAGTGTTTTGTTTGACCCTGTTGTACAGCAGTAACCACTACAAAACTTTTCCGTACTGTTGATTAGTCCCGCACATCAGCTCGGAGGAATTTTAGCCCACTCCTCAATCCAATACAACTTCAGCTTTGTTATGTCGGTGGGTTTCCTCATGTGAACTGCACATCCTTCACATCCTTCCACAACATTTCTAATAGATTAAGGTCAGGACTTTGACTGGACCATTCCAAAACATTATTCTTTTTAACCATTCTTTAGTGGTTGGCGTAGCTCAGCGGATAACACCACTACCTGCCAAGTATCCAATGGTTTATATCCACCACCACACGTGGGAGACTGGGGTTCGAATCCCGGGGGGAATCCCTATGCTGTGATACACCAATAAGAGCCCTTGGGCAAGACTCCTAACGCTACGTTGGCATACTTGTAATATGATTAACCCTGTAAGTCGCTCTGGATAAGAGCGTCAGCTAAATGCCGTAAATGTAAATGTAGAGCAACCAGTGTGGTTAGGGTTGTTGTCGTTATACATAACCCACATTCTCTTGAGACTCAGCTTCAGAATTCATTAACAGACCCAAATCATGATGCTACCAGCACCCTGTTTTCTGCACAGGAGATGCTGGGAGGCAGTGTTTTCCTTATTTTGAAAAAAATGTTTTTCATTTATACCAAAATGTTCTCTCTTGGTCTGTCCATATAACATTTTTCCAACATCCTTCTGGTTTGTCCATGTGATATTTAGACTTTCTCCTAGCGGCCCTACCATGTTCATCATTGTTCTTTAGTGTTCTAATGATAGTAAACTCATGAACATCAACCACATTACCACTGTGAAAGAGACCTTTAGTTTTTGTTATCTTGGGTTCCTTTGTGACCTTGTCAACTATGAAACATCTTGCACTTGCGGTTATCTTTGTTGGTATCTTTCTACCAATCAGTAGACGGTGGAGTCCAAGCTCATTGGAGAGTTTTCAACCCTTGCCCCCTGATGAGCATCAACAACTAGTTTTCCGAGGTCCTCAAAAATCTCCTTAGTTCTTCAAATACGACAGGGTGACCACCCACACGACTCTTTCACCTTCAGTTTATCTGCTAATCCGACAGGGCACTCACAGGTATGTAATACTGGAGTATTTTTCTCAATAAACGAATGACCACAGCTAATATTTTTGTCTTTATTGTTTAATTGGGTTCTCTTCTACTTTCGCTTCTACTTTTAAGATGTTAAGGTCACATTACAGAAATACTTTGCAAAATGGCTTTGTGTTCTAATTCTAGAGAAAGGCGTCTCTGTCATTGTCACTCCAGATGTGGAACTCCTGCTATAGTGCTATGAATGCATGCTTAACATGCAAAGAAATAAATTCTCAGATCAAAGTGTTTGGTCAGTGTTTGTCGATAAGTCTTGGAAGTAATAAAATCATGTAGTATTATTTAAGCTTGTAAATCCAGATGGTTCTGTAACTTCTGTGGTTGTCTATGCCAGTGTTTGCCTGTTCAAGCGGCGGCATATAAACGCTACAGATTAAACTTGTGATTTCAGTTATTTACACGTTGAAACAACTGAAATCTGCTGCGGCCATATGCCTGCATGACGCCCTGTGTATGTGAAGGGGAGTTGGGTTCTGTGTACTCGTCCACAAATCCACAGTGGAGCATGAGGAGCTCAAAGCACAATTTATATTTACGACAGTGGTGCAAAAGTGAAATGCACTCCTCAACTATAGGAAGCGCCCAAGAGCAAAAGTACCAGTTCTTACGAAGTGCTCCTTTAAGTGTGGAAACGTCTCTGACTCTTTCACAGAGTTTTACTTTTCTATTTATAGGAATGTCGCCTATCACAATAAAAGCTGAACCACATTCATTTCCTGTTTTGCAGTTATCAGTCCTGACCATAGCTGGTGTTTTTAAGTGGACACACAGACCACACACACACACACACACACACACAATCAAAGCAAATCTTCTCTGTCTCTCACACACACAACCTTCTTACGTCACTGAACGTCTATCAGAGTGTTTTAGTAGCCACCACATGTTCAGATACCAAATCTGCTTTACTTTATTCTAAACTCCATCTCTCTCTCTCTCTCTCTCTCTCTCTCTCTTTCTCTCTCTCTCTTTTTCTTTCTCTCTCTCTCTCTTGCTCTCTTTTTCTTTCTCTCTCTCTCTCTCTCTATCTCTCTCTCTCCCTCTCCCTCTCCCTCTCCCTCTCTCTCTCCCTCTCTCTCAACAGATGAAACCTCTAAATCTGAAGGCTCTTAACTACAGCTTGATAAGGAAGCTAATGCCCATTTATTCAAAAACAAAGCGAACACTCTGTAATCCTTTGCAAAGCTGCCTAGCGAGTCAGAACTCACTCTGGAGTTTGTTATTTTTTAATAACAAGGTACACAGTTTGGTATCCCTGACTGACGGGGATTTTGAGTAAGTAGTTTTAGGTTGTTGAACATCAGAGTATAGAGGTTGTTGTTCTTGTGATTGGCTTGGGATTCCTAAATATCGTTTTTCCTGTATAATGGAGTACTCTGTTTGGTACTTCCAAATAACCGAATTGAGCTTGTTTGTATTGCTAAATACCAGAATATATAATCTGGTCTTGCTTAATACCTAGAGTACAGGTTTTATATTCCGGAATAATTAAAAATTTGTGATTAATGTGAATAACGGAGCATGAGATTGGGAGTAGAGTACAGAGTTTTGTTTTCCTGAGTAACACGGAGTAGTGTTTCTTGTTTCTGAAAAATAAAGTGTGGAATTTGGGATTCCTGAATAACAGAATGTTGTCCCTTTGGGAGACTGGCAACAAACACCAGAACAGAATGATGAAACAACAACAGTGCAAACGTTGAACCTAATACCACATTTCCACTGCACAGCATGGTACAACACATCTTGTCGTTTCCATTGGTATGTGACCTGTGCCAAATTTTGATAGTCTTCTTTGTGGGGCACCAAGTGAAGCAGACCTGGATATATAGATGGAGCTACAAAATGAACAAGTGCCAAACAAGTACCTCTTTCTTACCACTGCTGTTAGTGTTAGCTAAATCATGTGACCAATCTTTAGAGAACCCTGCCTACTGTCACTGGTATTGTTGCGGGCTGGGACATATACACAAGTACAGAACCTTATCAGGTCAAACTGCACAGCCCTGATTTAGCCGTGGCTTTGTCCATTTAAATGCATACCCATCCATTGCTTGTTAGCTACCTAAGCCTCGTAGTGACAGTGCTAAACAAAAGAAGTAAACCTCAGACACCAAATGTAGTTTGGCTGTTCAGTCTGGGCGATTGCCTACGTAAGGGTTCTCCTTTTGTAAATCTGATGTATTTGCCGAACAATTCCTTTAAGATAGATATCACCGTTATGCGATTTCTGCTGGCTGGCAAATGTTAAGCAGAGCTGAAGCTGGACTAAAGCATTGCATTAAAGGAAGCCCAGTACAATGACATGCCATTGCTTTTATCCTGAAAAGGGTGGGGGAGGGAGAGGATGGAGGGGAGAAGAGTGAGAGAGAGAGAGGAGAAAGAGCATAACAAACTCTGCCATCTGGCACTAATGGTGTTAGGGAAGCGAGAGTAGAGAAGACTTGTAAAAATACAGAAGCGCTAAAGAAAAAAGGGCCAAGCAGGACGGGGCCTGATTTTAGAGGAGTGTGTGAGTCTCTGAGCCTCGTAATGGAGAAGTAATGGGCTTAAAGTCTGAGTCCAGCAGACAGGTCCAGTGCACATCAAGCCGAGTGATGGGGTGGGGGGGATGACAAAAGGCTTAAAGCATCGTCGATTCTAGCGTGGTCCATACGCATTCCCATATTTAAGAACATCAACGCCCCATCCCTGTATTCAGCGATTCCAAACCCCACACTCTAGTTTACAGGAATGCCAAATCTCACCCTTCAGTATGCTGGAATACCAAATCCCACATTTTGCTATACAGTAATAACAAGCTGTGTAGTCTCCTGTTTAGGAATGTACACAGCACTCTGCACTCACTTATGTTGGAAAGCCAAAACCTTGCACTCCAGTCTTTGGGAATTCCCAAGCTGTTTCCAAAGACTGTTTCCAAAACTCCCATATTTGTTAATAGCAGACATCACACTCCTTCAGGAGTATCAAAGTTCATACCCTAGTATTTAGGAATACCAAACCTTGCACTTGAATAGTAGCACCAAAAGTAGTTTTATACAGGAAAATTAAACCCCTTACTTCAGTATTCAGGAATACCACATCCTGCACTCTGCTACTCAGGAATTACAAACTCTACACTGTTATTTTGGAATACCAACCCATCACCAACACCATCCTCCTCAGTACTCAGGAATTCTAACCCCCACACTTCATTTTTCAGGAAAATTATTATTCAGGAATACCAACCCTTTATGTTGTAGCTTGGGAATAGAAACACCCTACACTCTATTATTTATTCATTAACTAATTTTTATTCTATTTATTTATTCTATTATTTACGAATAAAAACTTCTTCATTCAGGAATGCCAAATGCTTATATTAAAGTATGCTTGTACCAAACGCATGCTATTAAACCAGACGTCCTTGGGGTCTCGTTCTGTTGTTGTTCACTAATTGTTGATGTCACCAAAGTAATGACTTGGAGGGGGTTTTCTTTGGGATTGTAAGCGAATAGGCTGGACGACCTCCGGCAAAAACTTTAAGAACAGCTCTTAAACATCAGCGTATGGAGTGACTGTATGTGAGCAATTGTTTTTTGCCCGGCAGCTTTCCGGTGTTATTG
This sequence comes from Prochilodus magdalenae, assembly GCA_024036415.1. Classification (NCBI taxonomy): domain Eukaryota; kingdom Metazoa; phylum Chordata; class Actinopteri; order Characiformes; family Prochilodontidae; genus Prochilodus; species Prochilodus magdalenae. The sequence continues at coordinate 119,482 of JAMWET010005291.1, forward strand.
TCCTGTCAGAGCTCCAGTATCACCCACAACAGCCAAAGACCTTCACCTTCAAATGCCTTTAGTTTCTGAGACTGTCATTCAGGACCAGCCATGAAGCTTCACCCAGTGGGGAATTATCTGTGTGTGAGATTAAGCTCAGACTGAATGATCATTTACATGCTAATTTATTCCTTCCCACCCAGGAGGTGGGCGAATCGTTTGCTTCAGGAAGTTTGTAATAAAAGCCCTCAGATCGATGATAATGGCATTTGCGTTTGTGTTTGTCATCTTTGCAAAAGCAAGCATGCAGGAATTTGCTCAGATTTATCCGTATCCCGGAGCTGTAAGTGGTGTGTAAATTATCCTCACTGTCTGTGTGGCGGTTTGTCTTTGTAAGGCAGCACTATTAAAGTCTGGACATTAATGACCATGGCTGCTCCAATCAATGACTGAGTGCAACCAGCGTTATTCTGCTTTTTAATGCACGTGTTTGCGTTTATTTATGCGTGTATTTATGTTTATTTATGCATGTTTTTGTGGTTATTTATGGAGTAGTGGTGGTTATTTTTAAGTTTGATTTTTTCCTGTTTATTTATGTACAGTATATGTGTATATGTATATGCTACTGTTCAATAGTCAGAGACTGGTTCATTCATTTCCAACTAAAAACAGCCGTTAAGTGGTTCAAGAGATGTTGGTGAGGAGATTAGCAATCAGATATTCCACTTTCGTAGGGAAAATATGCGTTTCTGACTTTGCTAACAAAATTCCGGAAGACCAGACTGACCACCAAAACTGCCCCTCATCAGATAAACAGTTCTTAAAGCTTTCTTCTGACAAAGACAGGAGAAGATCCACTCTTGCTTCACATCTTAAAAAACATCCACAGGTGTCTCTGTCCATTTTCCAATGTCAGTAAACAACTTTAACGCTATGGGTTTGAAAGGATGTGGTTTTGAAAGGGTTGGTAAGAAGCAGAATATGTTAAACCAACTTCTAAGGCTAAACTGTGGAGGTGTGCCTGTGAAACTGTGATACTGGGACCACCGTGTTTTACAGATGGCATGTGTAAAGTTTAATGTTGGAATGCAGTGTTCAGACTATGCCTTATGTCCACGTAGTACTGTTTCAGTGGTCTTTTGGCTTATCTGGGTGGTCTTTAAGAAAATAAACAGGCAGAAATGGTTTTTGGAGATTTATGGCTTTCACCTTTTTAATCATTACATGCACACTGTTCGTGTTCAGTGTTTGCCTGATAGTGGACTCATGATCAGGGACAATAGCCAGGGTAGGAGAGACCTGTGGATGCTAAGATGTTGCCCTGGGGGTCTTTGTGATCTTTAAGAACATTATACAGAACATTCTTGGAGTCAGCTTTGCTGGATTATCATTCCTGATATGTGTTGAATCTCCACTGTTTGTACACGACTGGCTGACAGTAGAAGACTCATCATCTGCAGTCTCCTCCAGCCTCAGAAACCATGTAGAAATCACCTTTGACTGAGCCGTGGCATGCGCTAACATAAGTGTGTGGTCAAGTCCAGGCTCACACCTGATTATCATCCATTTATTGAACCTCCTGATCATCATTATCACCTTTGCCAAACTAAACATTCTAGAGGTTTGATGAGCAAATTGTATAATGGTGGATCACTTTGTTTAATAAATGAAAGAAACACTATATATAACCCTGTTTCCAAAAATATTGAGACATTGTGCAAAATGTAAATAAAAACAGAATGCAGTTATCCACAAACCATTTAAACTCCATATTTAAATGAAATAGTACAACGACAGATCAAATGCTGAGACATCTTATTGGTTTCTGAAAAAGATATTAGACATTTTGCTGGAATTAGGTTACATGGAGGAATACAAAATGAGCCTCCCAGAGAGATGGAATCGTAAAAGTAAACACGGAGCTGTTCATCACTCTGTGAAAGACTGAACAGGAGGCTAATGCAACATTTCAAGAATAATGGTCTCAACATAAAACGAAAAGGAACTTGGAGAATTCATCATCTACACTGCATAATAATCTCTGTATGCAAGGGACAAGGCCCACAACCAGTACTGGATGGCCATGATATTTTGGCTCTCAGGCAGCACTGCTTTAAAAACAGAGAGGACTCTGCGCATTGCTGCTCCACAATTGCCGGCTAAGACTCTACCATGCAAAGAAACCAGATATGAAGAGATCCAAAAACGCCACCACCTTCTCTGGGCTCCAGCTCATTTAAGATGGACTGAAAAGAAATGGAAAAGTGGCCAACCAATCAAAATGTAAACATCTTTTTGGAAATCATGGACGCCGCATCCTCCATGTTAAGGAAGAAAGGAAACATCCAACCCCGAGTTTAAAAGGCGGTATGGGGCATTAGTGCACATGACATGGATGACTGTGAAGACATCATTAGTGCTGAACAATGTATACAGGTTTTAGACGGACATCCTGCCATTTGGTGACATCATTTTCCGGGAAGGTGCTCTCTACTGTAGCACATCTCAAACCAATTCTGAATCATGCCTTCATAGTAAAAGAGTCCAGCTGCTAACTGACCTGCCTACAGTTCAGACTGGTCACTCACTAGTCACATCTGCCACGTTATGAAAGGAAAAACAGGACAAAGTTGATCCTGAACTGCTGAGCAGCTGGAATTGTGTATCGAGCAAAAGAAGAGGTGAACATGGACCTCATCCAACTTGTTGGAAAAGTGATGCTGGCATTAAATTCAGAATTTGAATATATTACAGAAGAAAAGAAAATATTTAAGGGTAATATGTAGTCTTTGCTCTAGCTATCTACATACAGGGCTTAAATAATTGTATATCATCAAGGCCATATATTTGGTAGCAAAAACAGGCAGTATACCCTGGAAAATGTCTAATGCATTGGGTAGGTATGTGATCACTGCAAAAAATGCTGAATAAAATGTGTACACATATATGATTTAACTTCCCTTTACCTTAGAGGATGATTTTAAGTACTGTGCGAGTTTCAGATTTTCTAAAATTGACCAAAAGTCTTGACTTTCAAAAAAAAGTTTAGATTTGCTGAAAATCATAAATCACCCGCTTTAATGCAGATGGCTACCTGTAATTCCAACCTATAATTCATTATTACCTCACAGTAAAAAGGCTGGAGACGTTGGGTAGCCTGAAAGTATAAAACATATGGATAGTGCCGGCCATAGAAAGACTAAATGTTCACCCATGCTTGAGGTTTTTTCAGCTGACAGCACTGATAACTCACCCCTAGCATGCTGATCAGCTCTCTCCTCCTTCATGTCTGACAGTAGGATATTTGCATGTCATGACGTCAGCCTTCAGATAGCCTCCTCACTTTCGGGCCAATCAAATGCAAGTATGCCTAAACAGCGTCTGAGGGATGGAGCCTCTGGTAAGCGCATCTAAAGCTGGGTTCCTAATTGATTGTGAGTTGTGAGTGGCAGCAGCATGCACATGCCAAAATATGGCACGCCATCGGGTACTTAACTCTGGAACGCCGTTAGATCCTTAGGTCGCTGTAGTTCAGCGTCTATTTTTACACATTGGATTTGAAGAAGATGACAGGAGTTCGACCCCTATGGGCAGTTAATTGGTTGATGTCAATACACCCACCCCTTGTTGATATAGTTTGTTAAAATATTGGTTGGGACATGTCCCTACTGTCCATTAGCAGACCATGCGTATCATTGTCTTCTCATTTTATTTTTATTTATATTTATTTACACTTATCATCAAAAGAATTGTTTAACCCAGAACTGTCCGATTGCAATCCTATTCAGAAGGAAGATAAAAGTTACCAGGCACAATAATGGATGAGTTTGGAAGAATGAAAGGAAGAAACTGAAGGGTGAAGATTTGTTGGTCGTCTCAGCCAAGACAAAAGCGGGACTCGTCTCGGAAAATGACTCACTGCCAATCTGAGTCACTCTATGACAGTCTGGCACGGCACCATTGCAGTCTTTGGCAACTTTGACGTGGTGTAAGGGGCAGTTGTCATAATGATCTGCTTGCACGTAGTCCTGCGTCGTGCAGCCATCTGCCATAGAGGGCATCATTGGTTGCTGAATGTCCGCAGACAGGACTGCTGGGTCACTCTGCACGTGTTGAACAATTTGTTGCTTCTCTCTCTCTGTGGTTTGTGTAGATCTCCCAGACACTGCAAATCATCGATGTGTGCCTTTGTCTATCCACTGCTGCCTACTGCTATGGTAGTTTTGTTCTTGTTTACGTGACATGCACAGTTGGACGTGAATCTTGAATCATATGCCTCACAATGTCAAACCTACCAACCAAGTTCCATTGGCTAGTTGCATAAGGTGACGTTTCCGGTTTCCGGTTCTAAGTTTGGTAAGCACCAACATTTCCGCTTTCCATCGGTCAGCACGCAAAATGGCATTTTACACGCGATGTCTTCAAGACTTGCCAAAAGTAACCATCAATGATGTTCAGCACATCATTCAGGCTTCGTCGACAGCACCCAGGAGTAAGCGTGAGAAGGGCTTCAAGATGTACGTCTCCAGTTACATCGATAACTGTACATTGCTGAGACTGACACACAAAAAAACATGGACCAACCTTGTGTAAAAACGAATGTCTTCATCTGATCCTGCAAGCCGTTGCAGTCCAAAACGGGACTGCAGTTGTGAAGCTTCAAGCTGGTGTTGTAGCTCTTGTATTTTTCTCTTCAGTGCTTCGTTCTCGTTTGCCAAAGCATCTGCCATTGCTGAGGTCGTCGGAGTAACGCTGTAATCATGATCAGGCGCTATCTGCACTTCCATCTCTTGGTCGGTGTCAGACGCTGCCAACACCGGGGAAGGGCATCTCGGCCGACGTTGCCAAACATTAAGCCTTGGTGCGGGCATGCTGTAATCGTTCCAGGCAAAAAGACAGGGAACCGCTCCTTTGTTGAGTTTTCTCTTTCCCACGGCCGTCACAACAAAGTCGCCTGTGTTGAAATGCCTACTACAGACACGAGTACTTTGAAGGGGGCTGAAGTTGTCCCTACGAATCTGTGTAAGCCACCGAGCCCGCACCTCAGGATCCACTGGAAACCTATGAAAGCTAATCTCCGAGTTGTACCTTGAAGAATTAGCACACAGAGGCACACAGCGATGTAGAGACGTCTTCTCCTCTTGACGTTGATACATCAGTCGTTTCTCCTTTATCTTAAAAACACTCATGATTGCTATTGCTTTCCACAGATTCGCTCAATTCTCCTCACAACTACTACAACCGGAAACAGTGATGCATACCAACCATAAACCGGAAATTAAGAGACGCCATCTTGTGCACACAGCGAATTCCTATCAGTGGATTCCTTCTAGGTGCAACTATTTCTTTTAATAATGATGAGTGTATTTTGCACGTGTCCCATTTTTTCATATGGTTTCTTGCTTGTTTTATTGTGCTCTTCTATTGTTATAACCTAAATGAAGATTTGATCACATTTTAGATCTTTTTTAGGTAACAACTCTTTTAACTGGACATTAAATTAATGAAGGGGGTCTCTGACTTTTGTACACTACTGTACGTGTATGTGTATTTGTATTTGTGATTTGTCCTCGTTTTCCTAGGCAGTTCCCACTGAGGGATTAAGGAAAGATTTTACTGGACAAAACAGCAATCTGCTGCACATAACCCCAACCACACAACAGCCTCGCAACAGCTGTTACTGTCCCACATTAGAGCTCCACACTGAGCAAAAAACTGAATCCAGCGGAACCCATCTAAACACAGATATAGGCAGTTTAGCAGGAGTGTTTAGGGTTCAGAGGGTCACGATAGGGTTAGAGTTAGGATTAGGATTAGGCTCAGGTTTAGGGGCTAGATTGAACGCGGGCATTAGAAATGCTATAGAAGGATAAATTAAATCTTTCTTTTTGATGATGAGCTGTATAAGTTTCAGTAATGAACACATAGTAATTTACTTACACGCCTTTTGCGTCAGACGGGACATATGGCAGGGTTTCCTAGCCTGAGCTGTTAATCCTTTTCTATTCTAAACAGAATAAATGAAGTACTTGTGATGTCATTGTCCAAAACAATGCAGACATCACTGTAGAATAAAACAAGACGTAAAAGATAAATACAGATTAACTGGACAGCCTGCCAAATAAACAAAGTAGTCGATCCGCCAAGATGATGGTGAGTAAATTTGCTGCTTTAGCTCATGTAGCTCATGTACAGCAATTAGCATAGTGCTAACTGCATGCATAAATCACCATTCACTCACCTCAGACTGTGTGGAGGTGTTAAGTAAACTCTACTAGACTTGATTATGTGGTTTCTGATATACAGTTGGATTATTCTATGCTAACTTGTCTAATGTCTGGAGGACTATTTTCAAAACCTTCATTTTAATTTATTGCACTCATGCCAGATTTGACTATAGTGTAATATTTAATGTTTTGCTCTTCATGTTATTTCCATTATTCCCTTTTATTTCAGTGAGTAAATGCTGAGAACTTGTGTTCATGTTAATATGAGTGAGTGCAAGCACAAGAGTGCCAATAGCTAGTAGTGTTTACATTGTTTTCTATTTTTTTTTTTTGTCACATTGAACCTCTTTCACTCTGTGAGCCTGTGAGGCTTGATGCTGTGCCAATGTGATGCCATGGATGCTGCACAATAGCAGTGTTGAAACTGTCAGGCTGTGATGCTACGAAATTACACTGCTGTCCTGCTCTGATGCTACAGTGATGCTGAGGCTGCAAGGCAAGGCTGTAATATTGTGAGTTGTAAGGCAAGGCTTTGATGGTTCAAGGATGTGACACTGTGAGGCTTCAAAGCTGTAACATTGAGGCTGGAAGGTAAGGCTCTGATGTTGTGAGGCTGCAAGGCAGGGCTGTGAGTCTTTAGGGCTGTAACAGTGTAAGAATGCAAGGTAAGACTGTGATCCTATGAAGCTGCAACACTGTGAGACTGCAAGGCAAAGCTATGATGCTGTGAGGCCTTTAAGGCTGTGACACTGTGAGGCTGCAAGGCAGGGCTGTGATGCTGTGAGGCTTTAGGGCTGCAACATTGAGGCTGCAAGGCAAGGGCTGTGATGCCGTGAGGCTGCAAGGCAGGGCTGTGATGCTGTGAGGCTTTAGGGCTGTAACATTGAGGCTGCAAGGCAAAGGCTGTGATGCTGTGAGGCTGCAAGGCAGGGCTGTGATGCTGTGAGGCTTTAGGTCTGCAACATTGAGGCTGCAAGGCAAGGGCTGTGATGCTGTGAGGCTGCAAGGCAGGGCTGTGATGCTGTGAGGCTTTAGGGCTGTAACATTGAGGCTGCACGGCAGGGCTGTGATGCTGTGAGGCTTTAGGGCTGTAACATTGTAAGAATGCAAGGTAAGACTGTGATCCTGTGAAGCTGCAACACTATGAGGCTGCAAGGCAAAGCTATGATGCTTTGAGGCTTTAAAGGCTGTAACAGGGTGAGGCTGCAAGGCAGGGCTGTGATGCTGTGAGGCTTTAGGGCTGTAACATTGAGGCTGCAAGGCAGGTCTGTGATGCTGTGAGGCTGCAAGGCAGGGCTGTGATGCTGTGAGGCTTTAGGGCTGTAACATTGAGGCTGCAAGGCAGGGCTGTGATGCTGTGAGGCTTTAGGGCTGTAACACTGAGGCTGCAAGGCAGGGCTGTGATGCTGTGAGGCTTTACGGCTGCAACATTGAGGCTGCAAGGCAAGGGCTGTGATGCTGTGAGGCTGCAAGGCAGGGCTGTGATGCTGTGAGGCTTTAGGGCTGTAACATTGAGGCTGCAAGGCAGGGCTGTGATGCTGTGAGGCTTTAGGGCTGTAACATTGTAAGAATGCAAGATAAGACTGTGATCCTGTGAAGCTGCAACACTGTGAGACTGCAAGGCAAAGCTATGATGCTGTGAGGCTTTAAAGGCTGTAACAGGGTGAGGCTGCAAGGCAGGGCTGTGATGCTGTGAGGCTTTAGGGCTGTAACATTTAGGCTGCAAGGCAGGTCTGTGATGCTGTGAGGCTTTAGGGCTGCAATATTGAGGCTGCAAGGCAAGGGCTGTGGTGCTGTGAGGCTGCAAGGCAGGGCTGTGTGGCTTTAGCTGTAACATTGTAAGAATGCAAGGTAAGACTGTGATCCTGTGAAGCTGTGACACTGCAAGGCAAAGCTATGATGCTGTGAGGCTTTAAAGGCTGTAACTGGGTGAGGCTGCAAGGCAGGGCTGTGATGCTGTGAGGCTTTAAGGCTGTAACGTTGTGAGCTCAGTTTCAGAGTGTCACCTTAAGGAAAGAAAACGTGTTCTGGTTCTCTTTGCTTTTAATGAAGGACTGATTTGATAAACTGACTGGATTGTAACTGTAAATACTGAGCCTCCTCAAGGAGAGATCTGGCAACAGTTATGATATATGCAAAATAAACATTCCCAGGTAAACGACTTTAGACTTTTGCACAGTGCTGAACATTCTCCAGACTCTTTATTGAACAAATGCTGTTCTGATTGTGATAAAAACGCAGCACGGTAACCCAAAATGATTCAGCTTTATTTTCTCTGTATAGATTTGACTGTACACAGTTCATACCATTGCACGGAAGGCATAAAGGAATAGACTCAGTGCTCTGTTCAACACATGGCAATAAATAGTGCTCATAAAACAAGACTGCCAACACACGTTCTGAAACTGTACAAAAATTTACAACAATTAACACTTAAAGGTTCAGAGGCAATGCAAAAAATCGCTCCCCTCGCCATGTGGGTCTGAGGTTGGGTTTGCTTCAGGTGCTTTATTATAGCTTTCCATCATAAACGTATGTGTGATGCTGAGAAATATGATCAAAAGCTCACAAACAGAAGGTTTTTCCTGGGAGTTATTCTTCACTTCAGCTTCTAAAATGATTTTGTAGTTTAGAGTGTCTGTCTTGTTCTGCAAGCATGAAAGTTCTGCGCATGCTCAGAGGACCTGTCAGTTTAATCTTGGTCCTATGGCAAAGTATGCTGTAATGTTAATGTAACTGAACCTGCTGGCTAATACTGGACATTTCTTCTGGGGCCTGGCCGATACATCAGTCACCATGATATGGTTGTAATGGTGTGACTGGACTGAGAAATGACCTGATTATAAATAAAAGAAAGAGAATAAAATTTTAATGTAAATCAAGTTTAAAGAAATAGCAAACTTCATTAATTGGATAATCAGACACTTATGTCAGAACATGAAATCTTGTGGTTTTGTTTTGCAAATAAAGTCCAAAAAGGTGCCAATATTGATGTGTTAGATGTAACGTTTTTGACTGCGATGTTGTAATCAGGCAAAGTCAGACAAGTTAGCTTTAATAATCATTTTTTAAGTATTCTGGGCCCCGTCCCTAGCGCTATGAATATATCATTGCTGTATCTCCATTTTTATTGCTCTGGTCAGTTTTTTTACATTATTTGTACATGTCTGCTGTTCTTTACATTTCCTGATGAATTGATACAAAATTACCCAAAAGAGTTCGGTTCTATTGACATACATTAAAAATTTTCATTTTGGAGATACAAGGTTTTATTCTCTGTATGTAATATGTAATAAATGTAGAATTGTCATTCAGATTTCACAGTCAAAAGCTGACCATCATCTTAGTCTGTTTACCTTAAATGACTGGAGTGTAAAATTAAAATCTAAAATATAAATGAAAAACGTATTAATAGATATCAGATATATAATAGATAGATCAGACAGTTATCAGCATTTTTAGCTGCTTAATATCAGTACTGGTAAAACAATATTTTTAAATCGGCCAGGTCAAATCGGTCAAACTGCATTTTAACATGATAATGTATTATTATTGTTGCATTTAAACTTTTTAAATTTATATACTGAATCAACAAATAAGGATACGAGAAAGGGTGTTGAAGTTCTTAACAGCGTAAACATAACATGGAACATGTTTTAGCTGAATTTAAAAAATTATAATAATTTAAGTATTACGCCTCAGCCTTTATTCGCCTCTCTACATATCTTAACTCTGACCTTCTGATTGGAGCTTCTGAGCTTTTGTTTACCCCCAATGTGGTAAACAGCTGTCGAGGGAAGTGATGAAAATGCAGTGTTAACTTAGAGTACTGCAGATCTTCCAACGGCAAAATTAAAAATCTTTTTTTTTTTTTTTTATATTTCAGAATTGTTTTTAGTTGCAGAGTGCTGCAGCCCCCTCAGCACTCCCTGTTCCCGCACTACTGTCAGTACATGGACAAACTCAGCTGGGTCAGAAATACCCCACCTTAATACTGCAGCCTCAGAAAAACACATCACCAACAAAACAACTGAACTTTATCAACAGACACCTTCATCATCATTCATCTCCAGAAATGGGTGATTCTTCAATTCAGGGAACTTTTTTCAGATTTGTAAAGATAAAAAAAGAATTGAAATGTCTTATTTGTGTCTTAGTAATAATTGTCTCTTTTTCTGTGTGTTGAAAAGGGAAAACACGGCTACAGTTTCTCTTATTTCTAGTAAGGTCGCAAATTTCTTTGGATTTGTTCCTCAGTAATTTTGGAGAATGGGTGTTGGTACATTATGGAATTTTGACACAGCCATGTTCAGATTTTTTTTTATTTTACTGTATGTAAAGTAGGCTATGATGTGTGAAATTGGTACATTTTTATAAGAAAGTTTAGAAGAGTTTTGGTAAGATTTGACAGAGCAATTGATTTTTCCACTTGCTTACAAGATGACCATAAAAACAAGACGAAGAATATATGAATATAATGTATGTCATTTTAATATCATGATCTGAGGGTATTTTTATTACCTACCAGTATGACTCACATCGCAATCGGAAATCTTAGTTCAGTTACAGCCAGATTTTTTTATTTAATCATATTTAACATATATTTTATGGTAGTTTCCAGTTGGGTTGGCAGTCCAATAGACGATGGAGGCTGACAACTCATTATTTATTCATTGAAATGTATTATTAAATTAGAATGTTAACTGAACAACTGAATACTGGTACTCCACTTTGTTAATGTGCCACTAACTGGGGTCGAACTTGTTAAAGTGATGGCACTATCAACAGATCACAAGTTCACTACCTGGTGAGGCCACACCTCACCCTTCCAGCATTGTAGCATCTCTTGATAGAGATAGACTTAGCAGGTGGAACTGGACTTGACAGGTAAACTGCGGCGGACAATTCACTGGGGAGGTAAACTCTCCAGGTAAACTGGACGAGACAGTCATGTGGTTGGTGTAGCTCAGCAGATAGCACCACTACCTGCCAGGGAGCCACCACCACATGTTCACACTAATAAGAGTCCTTGGGCAAGACTCCTAACACTATGCTGGCCTACTCTGGATAAGAGTGTCAGTTAAATGCCGTAAATGTAAATGGGGAAGATAAGGGGTGGGTGGGGGGGGGGGATGTTAAAAAAGTGCCCTCACTGAAGAATCATCCCAAAAGCGCTTCTCTTATGTCATTTATAGATTTAAATTGTGTATAATTAGATATATATTCATTTTAGTCTGCACCATGAGAAATTCTACATTCTGTAGAACAAAAAGAAATCTGATTTCTGATTAACATACAGAACCAAACGTCCTCAGTAGGGAACATGAAGGCTCCTCTCGTTGCACTGCTGTAGGTGCTGAGTGTGGGTTTGTGCATTTTTCTTTTGTCTGTAGCTGGCCGTGTGCAGTCAAGGCAGGGGTGTGGATGGTTTAAAGTGCATGGGCCAATCACAAGGCTCTTAAAAGATTGTGGTGTTCCGAAACATGCATGGGCCGCCTCTTTATTTTTTATTTATAACATGGTCAGTGGTCAGTATTGCTGCTCGTAGCTTCAAGAAAAGATTCATGCCACCAAAACTGCAGCATCCAGTCTGGGAAAAGGAATTAAATTACAAATAAAAACAAACCAAAAAAACCTGGTTCAGTATGTGGAGGACTGCCAGTGTGCCATTCAGTGCAGGAGGAGCTCCATCCTTCAATTTGTTTTCACGCTGAACATGGTGACTGAGCGGTCGGCCCATTAAAGGTCCATTTAAGGTTTTCCAAACATTGCCCAGTGGTCAAAGAAGTCCAGAGTTTCCTTGTTTCACTCTCCTTTCTTGCTCTACACTTGCCTTTGTACTGGTCCACCTCACCCCCCACCACCGCATGTCTTCAGAAATGACCTCAGAACTGGGAGTGGTCCATCTCGTCCAGCCATGATGCAGGGCTGGTGGGGAAGTCTGGGTAACCTGTGCTGCTTCCTGTGGATAGGTCAGAGGTTGGGCCCCCAGCCCTAAGTGCCTGACCCCCAGCCGGTGGCCCTGCCCCCGCCAGCCCCTCCATGCTGAAGCCCAAGCTGCTAAGCAGTGGCGTGTGGCCAGGTAGTGAGCTGACCGATGATGGAGACTGGGGTAGGCCGTAGGGACTTCCAGCCCGCAGCTCATGGTAGGGTGGCCCTCCGCCCTCCAAAGAGAAAGCCCCATTCATCACATTTCCGCCGGACACATCCCCCACGCTCCCGTACAGGCCGTTAGCATGGCCGAGATCAGACAGGATCTGCTCCTCTGCTGGAGTCATGAAGAGACAATTAGCATAATGCAAGACAAGCTAGCTAGCAGCAAGAAATCACAATTAGCATAAATGATGTAGCGTCTTTTAGGAATAAAATATTTTCTAATTAAAAAGCTTGCTAATAATTCAGATTTCCATATAATATCTTCAAATATAGTCGATCAGTCAAGACATTTTTACTGAAATGAGCTTTAGTTTTAGCACTGAAGCTATGAGGCTATCAGAGTTAACAAGTCATGAACATTTTGTTCCAACAACACCTTATATCTCCAAAATATATAGCTGGTGATACAAACCAGACGTTCACCTCTAAAAGCTCCCTCACAAAATATAATTACATGACATAGTTACGAATATGCCTGCCTGATGTCTGAGATGTTGCTTTGTGATAGTTTAAAAAGAGTTCGGCCTTAAAATCCATTCATAGTGGAGGGATACGTGCAGTGAGGCAGTACTAGTTGCCAAAAAACATATTGTATTCAGATTTTCCACTGTTCAACATTCCATGTAAAACTCAGAAGACACGTGTAGGCTCACTGGTGCTTTTAAATAACAAAGGAATTTTTTTTTTTGTGTTATCTTAGACCTCTGGTTCCTATCACCACCACAGTAAAGGAGTCAACTGTACAGTGCTAATCGGTGCACATAAACATCCATTAATCTTTAGCTACATTAGCTAGAGAGGTAAACCCAAGATGCCAAACATGACCTGGCTGATCAATTACCTTTAAGGTAGAGGAGGAACTGGGTACATTTGATTTCTTTCTGTAACACTAGCTGAACGGATGCTGGAGTTCTAGACTAAAGAGGACAGGTTTGAACAGACATGGCCAGCTTCTCTGATTTACTGTCTCTTTATATCTCAGCCTGTGTGATCGCAATGCAAACAGTTTTCCTCTCCTTACCGCACTAAGCTACTTCGGTAACAATGCTCCAACATGCTTTCTGTCTAATTGACTAAAAGCTTCACCTAATTTATGGAGTTTGCGCTTTCCTTTTTTTCCTTTCTCGTAAACAGTGCCTTTTAAAAGTGGAGGTAGACTTTTATGAGTTCCCAAAACGGACTCGCAAAGATCAAATAGTCATAAAAACATAGCACATACAGAAACCTGCTCTAAACGACCTGTCAACATTTCATCAAGGACTTTATTTTAAGAAAAAAAATGTGAAATGGAGAGGAGAATGACATCTGGGAGATCGGGGGAATGAAAAGCGTTCAAGAGATTATGTTTTGTGAAGGTTTTGTGAAGTTTCTGACCTCTGAAGCTGAGCTCGCTGTCACTCAGACCGCCATCCTCTGCTGAGCTTTCTTTCTCCACCTTACTCTCTCCTCGACTGCGTTTGACACTTTTGTAGAACTGACCCCAGCGATGGCGTCCAGCATCCTTCTTCAGCCTCTTCTCCTTCGCTCTTCTGTTCTGGAACCACACCTGAGAGAGAGAGAGAGAGAGAGATACTAGTTACAAGTACTATTACATCATTGAAAGGTATGTTAATATGAATTATGTCAGAATTTTGTAAACATCTTAATGAAGCAAAAACAGCTAAAGAGCTTACGCTAATGTTTTAGCATGAATGCTTTTACCATCCCATTATGAATTGCTTTTAAATAGAAACTAAACATGAATCGATATGATTAGTAAGCCATGTTAGTTAGTCATGCTGGCTAGTTAGATAAACACAATACAGCTGTAATACATAACATGGCAGGAAAGGGGCACCAAATACGTTTATCTGCAGGTGCTAAAACTTATATCATCTATAGTCTTTAGATTCCACATAAGCTAGAACGAGGAAAGATCGGCCCATTCAAAGGACCTTCTTCGGTTTTTGACGTCGGTAGTGGTCCCTCACCTGAACGACACGCATGTCCAGCCCAGTCTCAGAGGAGAGCTGCTCGCGGACGTGCCGTGCGGGTTTGGGGGAGTTTTTGTAGGCGCTCTTCAGGGTCTCCAGTTGTTTTGCCGTGATTGTGGTGCGAGGACGTTTTGCTCCAGTTTCTGAGTCATCTGCAGCACAAAGGCATTACAGATATAAATTTCAAAATAACTAATTAATAATAAATGTTTTAACACTCTGTGCATCACTCTGGACATACTGAACAGTTTTTTACAGCTCCTTAATCATTTTTATTTATAGAATTATTTGGGACTGGACTAGAATCAAACTAATTGAAATATTTTTTGCCACCATAATTTATGGATTCCAAACTACTGAACGCTGGTGTAATTTCCATGCAACTTGACAATTAAACAAAGCATCTAAAAAAAAGTAATCAGAAGCTGCAGTGATAATTGTTATGAATTAGAGAAACAGTGCACTATACAGTGTTTCAACCACATTGTAGTGTTAAAAATGATTTAATCGTGGTCCCCATTCAGTTCACTGCACAGAAATAGCTTGTAACCAGTGAGCTATTCCAAACATCATTTAATCATTCAACTAGTAACATTTTAATACCGTACTGAGCAAAAGTTAGAGACCAGGCGTCATACTTAAGGTTTCATATAATGAAGTAGTTGACCCTGTCACCTGTCATTCTTGAAGTTCAGTATACAGAACTGATTCCAAAGAGTATGCCAAAAAAGTGCCAGTTCCAAAATCTTGAACTGTTTTCTAATATTCCTGACATTTTAAATTCAGACCCTAAAATGTACATTAAACCACAGCAGACCAACAGCACTGAAAACGGCGGACCACGTGTATCACTTTTCAGATGCTTACCAAGGAACTGAACTGTCAGCTGGCATGGTTGATATTATTAATCAAATGTTCTGTTCCAATTTAATGCTATCGCTTGTACAGGCACTGAAATGTTACTGCTGCAGCACTTAAGGTATAACAGAACATTTGTAGAACAAGCTGGCGAATAGGAAGCCAACTTCAGCTCCCATATCTTTAACAGGATCCTGGACAACCTTAATTCAAGGTCACGACAGATTCTCAAATCTTTAACAATAATAAGAAACTTTGCTCAGCACTTGACACTAAACAGACCGAAGAGGTGAGCTGTTCCAGCTTTATTAGGACTACAACCCCAACAGCACCCTGTAAGTAGCAGCCATGCTGTGTAACTAGTTCAACTGAATCAATAACTGAACTGAGTAATGTTCAATGAATATGAATAGCTAGCTACCTGGTAACTAGCAACTAAGCAATGTTGTTTTATTAAGTTTAATTTTTTGCTGTCTGTCTGAAAATAAGTTTTTATTATGTGAAAGTAAAGTAAATCTAAGTTAATACTACATACGGTTTAGTGTTTTTCTTGTGCTGAATTTACAAAATGCTTGGTATTGGCTAAAATCTGCCAAAGCATTTAAATGTGCAGCTATAACTGATTATTATATATTTAGGCAAGAAGGACTAATGCTGGACTAGTTTTAAAATTATGCGCCAGCACCAAATGAGATGTTTTGCTCAGTGAACTCTTTGAGATGACGACTGTATTATTAAACTATTAGCATGACTGGGATCGCTTTGGTTTCTTCACAGGCAAGCCAGAAGTCGACTTTAATTGACGAGATAAATCTAATTCATTACATCAGAAAGGAATAGCCACCGCGAGGGGGGTTTTTGATCGGCGAGGAGTGGAGTCAGGGGTAAATAGGTGTGGGAAGTGGGTAGGAGTCTGAGCATGTGTGTGGTTCTCACATGACCAGTCGATATGGCCCTCAAACTGCCTCTGAGAGGCCTCGGGGGACGTAAATCTCTGCAGAACGGCTGGCTGGCCGCTGGACGTTACTGGGGCCCTGCCATAAAATCGCATTGCTTCACTTAACATAATCAATCAGGAGCCTGAGGAAATCTCCATAAATAAAGCGGGAGATGCTTTCAGAGGCAGGGTCAGATCAGAGGCTGAATTTAAAACACTTGAAACATCACTGGACTTGTTTGTACTCTGATTTTACTTTCTTTATCTCTCAGTTTTACTCTAAAACGCTTCTATTATGTACTGCTAAATAATAATGACAGGTAGGCTAAAAGCAGGTTAGCAATGAGGGGACCTAGCAGCTCTCCAGGAACTTCCTGTGGAAATTTCCTAGAGCTTGGAGTATGCAGAACCCTCAGAGCATTGAACCCTTGCAAAAATCTTGAATTGTATCCATAATTTAGTCCATGTTTATAGATAACAGTGAGACATTCAGTGTAAAACATCACATGATCAAGTTTATTAGAGATAACTGAATAACTCCATGCAGTTTGAGGTAAGTGATGATTTAGGCACGTATGATGCAATCTGGCTAGTGCTAATAAACTGCCATTTTTTGCTAGCTACATAGCCTCATAGCTCTAGTGCTAAAACGAAAGAAGTGAACTTCAGTCAGTCAATTTATAGTTTTTTGGTGAAAACTGTGTCTATTATACTGTTATCACTTTAATCCACAATAGATGCACAAAAGACATTTTACTACATTTATGTCTAAATAATATACCTGTGACAAACAATGATGACAAAAAGCATCGACCAGCAACAAGACAAACAGCAGAAATAGGCAGGAAGCTTACCGTTCTGTTTGGCTGTCTCATAGTCGGATTTGCAGACCAGCCGGCCATCCTCCATCAGGTAGAACTCATCTCCGGTGGCCAGCTGCCTGCTGCACATCACGCAAGAGAAGCAGTGTAGGTGGTAAACAAAATCCTGTGCCTTCCGAACAACCTGCGACGGAGGGATGCCCTGCTGGCAAGATGCACATTTTGTCCCAAAACGCCTGCAAACAGACAAACTATGGTTAGCTGGTACAACAGAGACTACAGCACAAAAGTAAGGAAGCAAAACTAAATAAGACATGAACATGTTCATTAAGCCAGAATGGATTTGTTTGTTTCTAAGTGTATGAGCCTGTTTAAGGAAGTAACTGGTAAAGAGCCATTACAGTCTAAAACTATGTTTGTTGAGAAATATTCTGTTTGTTTTTATGACCTTGTTGGGAACTCTTACAGTGTTACCCAATCCTGATTCTATAGTGATCCACCTAAGAGCTCCTTAGTAACCACCTGGGACACCACAATGAACCACCAGAAAGCTTTCTTTTTTTAACAGTTCCCCAATTTCTAAGTATTATGTTGCTGTTCAAAGAAGCATGTGTTTTTTCATTTTTGTGTATTTTTATTTTTATTACATTATCTGAGCATGGTCCTTTACATCATGTGAACATTTCATGAAGGCTGGACCAGTAGAAATTCTCAATGATCATTTGGAAAGAAATCTCTTTATGTTAACTTAAATTAAGACTCTTCTCCCGCAAAGTTACTATGTTAAAGATACACACTTTCCTTTGGACAGCAGTAAAATTTACTAGGTAGCACAACAATTTCACTAAATTACACTGAAATACCTAGATAGTTGCTGGTCGAGCATAAAGTAAGTCTAAATTCAAAACCTTGATCAGAGTTATCTGAGGTTTCTGCACAAATTAAAACAGACACAAGTTGAAGGCACTGAACCTACTCTCACTGAACCTACTGCCTGCCAGTTATTTATATCAGCTGCCAGGGGTGTCAAAAAAGTAGTGAGCGGGATCACAGGTCAAAAAACAAATAGACTTTCAGCTCCATAATGGAAATTTCAAAGGAGAACAAACTGGCTGTAGCAATGTTGTTGGAGGATCCAATTTTCCAGCTATGTATGATTTCTTGATCTCTGATGACACATCACGGTCATTCCATCATTTAGTACAGTAAATATATTACATATTGTTCCTTTAACCAATAAGTACAAACCTGTAAATATTTCTGTGTAATTTATATGAGAGTGAGCTGTTTGTACCTCATAGTATAAAACAAAATATTAGCCAAATATTTTAGCCAGAAAAAAGAAGCCAAAATTAGCTTTAGCTTTTGACACAATGGCAGAGGTAGGAACCTGAAGTGTGAGGTTTTACATAATGGCTGTAGGTGTGTTAAAGATGTTGTAACCCCCCTTTCCATTTATACAAAATATAAACGAAATTGGTATTGGTATTTCTTTCAAAACATTTTTTTTAATTCAGATTTTTCTGAAAAATTAATTCTAATCCAATTATTAATTTTTTTAAGCTTTCATTTCTTAAGCTGCAATATTTTAGCTCTAGCACTAAAACCAAAGAGGCAAACTACAGATGGCAAACATGTTGACTACTGGGGTAAGGTAATAATGTATTTCTGTTTTGTTGAATTATGTGTCACACTAAATACATTTCTAGAAGTGCTAAAAACCTCATACAGCTCTTTTTGTGGTTGCCAGATCCTCTGTGTTTGACAAATTGCTTGGATCAGTGCAGTGCAGCCTTAGGGAAGACTCGGAGTGAGGCCTTATGGAGCCAGAACAGACTGTAAATCACAGCAGTGCTAAAGCTAAATCAACTCGCTTTTTCACCAAGGTGAAGTTTGTGTGCTGTGTCGCAGATGCACACGCACACACTCGCTCCTCGACTCCCTCCCCCAGGACGGCAGCTTTAACATTAAAATCCCCCCTTTGTCCCCCCGGACCGGTTAATAAAGTTAGCCTGCACTCTGGGCCTCGCTAGCCTTTTAGCCTTTTAGCTCTCATTGTGGCCCATGACATTAAACTCTCTCAAACATGATTTAGTAAAAGCCCGCTCTGATCCTGTTTTGGATAAAAGTCAAACTTAATTTTATTCTTTAATGCCGCTGGGGAGGTTTAGTTCTAGAAAAAAAGGAGGAGAGGAGAAGAAATGTAAAGTTGCTGCTGTAGAGATCTCGCTGCTCAGACGCGGAGGGGGAAATTCAATTGGGAGACAGCAGCTCATTCCCACACGCACATACTGCACTTATACAGACGTTTGTACATATATAGTCCGAGTCCTCCCTTCATTTATTTATTTCATTTCCAGGCATTAAAGGGCCCACGTCAGGGGAAATGAATATTCCTTTACATCTTAAATAAAATAGCTCCCTTTCCTAGAAGCTATGCTGGCCGTCAGGTGTTAGCGTCTGTTGCTGCTCGTTTGATGGTGAGGATTCATTTCCTTTGGTTTTCTATGTTTTTTATGCTAAACAATACATATCTTCCTGCATTTCTCAAAATGTGCATTTACAGAAATTTCACAACTCAATATGGATATCCAGCACCATTGCAGGGGTGCAACGAATAATCGACTTAGTCGACTAAAACCGACAACTACTTGATGACGTCCTCACGCGATGTTGTTATTGTGGATAGTGTAAACAGACAGCAGACTCCACAAAGCGTAGAAAGGCACTGTTTAAATAAAAAATTTAGATAGATTTTTTTTTTTTAATTTATTGACATGCCTTTCCCAGAGTCACTGCATCGCCACCCTCCGCCTGTACCGTTTAACAGAGGGCCACAATCTTCACTGGCCTTCAGCACAGCCAGCAAGAGAAGAGTTAACATGGCAGGCAGTCTCTCCAACATGGACGAAAGGCTGGCTTGTAGTATGACCCTGTGTCTGTATATCAGCGCACTGTTTACCTCCGCGGTGAGGCAGAAGTCTGTGTTGAGCAAGGCTGGGAAGGAGCCGAACGTTTCTTCATGTTCAGCTACACCTCCCGCATTCAGGTTAAATTCTTCCCACTCCGACCATGTACACGTGAACATTAGCAGCGTTAGCGCCATGAACACCACAGCTTGCGGACAATCGTTATTCTACATTACACTACCCATCCAGCTGCGGTGCTGAGGGGTCTGTTTCTCAGGGGGGTTAAGGTAACACCTAGCTGACAACATTTTCAGGGTGGTTAACACGAGTGAATTAATGTTTATCTCCGTTTTGACCGTTTAATTACAAATATGAGTTAATCTGTCCCACCGCTCAGCCTTGCTTCACGATCCCATTCAGTTAAAATCTCGTTAAAATGGACACGTGATGAGCGGAGCGTTTCAGCTTTAGTTGATCCTGTTTAAAGATGGCAGTGGAGGTTCTGGTGAGTCTATTTGGTTGTATTATAGGTGTGTTTAAAAAGAGGCAGTATTTAGAGCCATTGGCTAAACACGACCGGAAGTGGTTCGTTGTTGACACTTCCGCATTAATGAACGCCAGAGTGTGAAACGATCTATTTAGAATTTTTTTGTTATATTTGATTTGCTGCTGAAATTCACTTCTTTGGTATGAAAATTCGATAAAGTAAGTTTAATTAATATTTTGTATTAGAGAGAAAGTAAATTTAAAATCAGTTCATTTTTCATCCGTTATTTATCTTTTTTTATCTTCATTGTTAGTTAAATCTTTCCAACAACCTCAATTGAGCAAGAAGCTAGCAATTTAGAAAGTGAATATCTGTGCCGTAATCAAAATATAGCACAGAATTTAAATGCTGGATTGTTTAAGATAGAACAGAAAAATTTGAATAAGAATCTGAATGTCAGAGTTTTAGATATAGTGCTACGGATAAATATGGACATTTCAACAAGGATTCTTCTTCTTTCTACAACTTCTAGTGCTACAGATCGTGTAAAACATGAAACACCAAAGTAATTTTCCACAACCACAGCGTGGTTTGTCCATTCGGGGCTACTGTAGAAAAATGGCGGTTCTACATGGAAGACAACCTGCTCTTATAACACAACCGTTTATAGTTACAAATGAGAACATAGGTTTGTATATTATATTCCATTTCTGATAACAGACCCCCCTAAATCTTACACACTGCTCCTTTAAAGACGGTTTGCTGTATTTTGATTGCAGTTGTATAATTTAACATCCCTGAATGTGTTTAGGGTTTCTTGGACAGTAAGAGACAGTAAATGCTAAAACAACTTCTAAGACTGAACTTTCTTTGGATGATTTGTTAGACATTAATAAATAAAGGTGGTCTCTAATTTTTGCACAGCACTCTGTGCGTAGATCCGGAAGATGTAGTTCTGCGTTGTTCGTAAGTGGGACTTAAAGTCCATGCACCTGCCCCCATCCCACCACGCAGTGGTAATAAAGCGGCCCACTCTGTATTTTTGTGCTGAAGTGCTGTGAGTGTTTTGGCTGCGAGTGTGTGCAGTCAGCGTTTACACACTCTAATCAGAGAGAGAGTGATGGTTCTGCTGCAGAAACTCTGTCACTCAGCCAGAGAATAAAGAGCATTCAGCCCGTGACTCATCACAGAGAGAACCAAGAGAACCACACACAACCCACCCTGCCATAGCACCCCTGCACACCAGCTAGCTGGACAGAAAGATATAAAATCCTTGTCATTTTTCCTGGACAAGAATGAGACCAGATGGAAAGACAAAAAAAAGTCTTGTTCTGCAATGTTTATCCTGCTGTTCTGATGTTGCTTGTTAGCTAGTTGGTGTTAGTGATCCTTAGTGTACTGCTGTCTTTGGGCTTTAATTGATTGACTGATTGATTTGTCCCACAACAACAACAACAACAAAAAATTCTGGCTACACCACTGCACCCTCTACCACATACTGAGTATCATGTATGTACATTCATTCACTCACTGTCACCCATTCATTGTTATGCCATCACTGTCACACATTCACCATCACACATTCACAGGTATTTACTTACCTCAATAGTCATATAGTCACTGTCATGCACTTACAATTACACAGTTACACACAATCGCACACTCACTGCCACACAACGGCACACCATTACACACAATTACACATATTATATTTCAGTAAACACAATTGCACACATTACACCACTCATGCAGTGAAATCTCATTTCATTAGACATCCTCAATCACCATCATACACCATTATGCCCGAACCTTCATAACCTCTATTACATTCTCTCGCACACCATCACACGCTATTACACACTCTATTACATACTATTAAACTCTATAACAGACTCTCACATACTATTATACACCTTTACACATTTTACACACCGTCACACACTATTACATACCATTACACTCTATTACAGACTCCAAATCACTGTAATATAGACAGACTCTATATTACACCCCTACACACTATTACATAAAATCACACTATTATAGTCCCTCACACTCTATTACCCACAATTACACTGTATTATAGACACTCGCTCTATTACACACCCTCACACTATTACAAACCATCTCTATTAGACACACTATTGCAAACAATCACACTATATAACAGACCCATACACTCTTTTTACACACCCTCACATTCTATTACACACCCTCACAAACTATCATACTGTATTGCAGACTCTCACACACCCTCGCACACTATTACATACTATTGTTTACATTCACATTTAGGCATTTGGCTGACACTCTTATCCAGAGCGACTTACATAGTTCGTTTTACAGGTAGGCCAGTGCAGTGTTAGGAGTCTTGCCTAAGGACTCTTATTGGTGTAGCTCAGCATTTGCTACCTAGACTGGGATTCAAACCCTGATCGTCTGCATGAGGCAGTAGCTCCCTGGTGGGTAGTGGTGTTAACCTCTATGCCACTGCCAGCTACACCGTAATACACACCTTCACACACTATTACAAACTATGAAACTGTATTACAGACCCTCACACTATATTCCACACCTTCACACACTATTGCATACTATCACACTGTATTACAGACCCTCACGCTATTACAAACCTTCACTTACTCTTACATACTATCACACTGTATTACAGACACACTCTATTACACACCCTCACACACTATTGCATACTATCACACTGTATTACAAACCCTCACGCTATTACACACTATTATACGCCATCACACACTATTACCAATATCACACTATATTGTACATTCCCTGACACTGTATTATACTGTCACACACTATTATACATCTTCACGCATTATTTTATATAATCACACTTTATCACAGACCCACTCTATTGCACACCTTGACACATCATACTCCATGATATCATACTCCATCACACACTTTTACACATGTTCACACTCCATTACAGACCTGCACAAACTGTTACACACTCTGACACACCATCATACTTATATCCACACACGATTACACTCTTTTCCTCATTCTTTGTTGCAGACCATAACGTTCTATTACAGACCCTCATACACTATTACACACCCTGATGCGCGATTATACTCCATCACACATTATTACACAAGATTGCACTCTATTACAGACCCTCGTGTTCTCTTGCAGACCCTAACACACACTTTTCTACACCCACACACACTATTAGGCACCCTCTCGTTACATAAGAACACATACTATTACACAATCACACACTCTCACACATTATTATATACCCTCACACACTATTACATACCCTCACACTCTCTACACTGCAGTACAGAATAGGTTCAGTAGATGGCTTGGGTGTAGTAAATGACTTAGATGTAATGCATTGTTTCGGGTGCAGTAGATGTTGCATGGTTCAGATGTTTTGGTGCAGTAGATGATTTAGGTTCATTAGATGTTTTCTCACTTGAAGAAATCCTCCTTGCAGTAGACACTTCCTGCGCGGGAGAAGCATCGGTCAGCCAGCAACGTGTGACAGTCCGAACATTTCAAACACTGAGCGTGCCAGTGTCTGTCCAGAACCTTCAGGATGAACTTATCCAAGATTGTCTGACTGCAGCCTGCACACTCCGGCAACTCTATACACACAAGGAGAGAAAGATGATCAGTAAAGTCAGAGAGAAGAACGCAGCACTAACATATACACTTTATTCAGTTTTTTACTGAAATAAATAGAGTAAATGTGTTGTTTGGATTTACTAACTGGGCAGCTTTATTGTTTTGTGCAACTAAGATCAGAAGACAATACAATATGCAAGTAAAAACATAATTTAACCAGATTATTATAATTTTATTATTTGCTCCTTTTGTAGTATCATTGTTGTTTTTATTAATATTATTTATATTTAAGTACCTTTATTTTTCATTTTAATTATTGTTGATAATTGTTCATTCTTGTTTGTTCCTTCTTATTAAGCATATGTGAAGCATTGTGTGTATAAATTATTATTACTTTAGTCATAATTGTGTTGATGTAACACGTTTCCTTCAAACTGTAATCAGTGCATCCTGATCCCTGATTGATTCTTACATTTACACATTGTGTGTGTGTGTGTGTGGGGGTAGGGGTTGAAGGTATTTAAATGATTTGAGCTTCTGCCAGCTTTTACCAGCTCTGCTTCTAAGTGTTTGCTCCAGGTATTCAAAAATATTTAGCACATTTCAGTATCTATAACAGCATTACTATATAAACAGTGTAATAACAGTGATATTACTATAGTAGAAATTAATAGGAATTATAACAGGCAAAATGCATCAACCGTATTATTATTATTATTATTATTATTATTATTATTATTATTATTATTATTATTATTATAGTAGATCAACAGTTTATAGGAATAAACACAACATTCATAAAAATAAACTAGTCATTATTGCATAATAGCTTGTAACCCTTTAATATGAATAGATATAGAGGACGTGAGGAATAAATATCACTTCTGTAATAACATTGTTATTAATATAGCAAATAAGCTGTTAAAAATAATATAGAACACAGATAATAAATGTCACTGTTATATAAAATTAACTTGTGACAGCGTTGTAGGATGCGTTAACAGGAATAACGGAGAATACATTGAGAACATTTATTTCTTGTATAATAACTGGCCTATTACGTACGTACATCTGTAGGTTTACAGTAAAAGCAAATAATGCAGAGTATTTTAATGCAGAATGGCGCCTCATCATCATCATTATTATTATTATTATTATTATTATTATTATTATTATTATTGTTGTTGTTGTTGATTGCATAATAAACGTGTTATATTAGTACCTAACATTTGTGGATTAACGGTGTAGTTGCAAAACAGTAGATAACCTGTTTGCAAGCATAATGCGTAAAAAATTAGTATTATGATTGTGAGTATTATAAATGGTTCATTTTAATGACAGTGCTAATACAGTGGTGGAGAAATAACGCACAATACATAAGGAATAAACACAGAATTTGTATTATTATTTTTATTATTAGTAGTAGTAATACTCGAGTAATAATAATAGCTTTCATGATAGCTTTCTAAAAGTTGAATTTTGTATTAAAGCGGTTTTAGGAATCCTCCGCGCGCACATACGAACTAAATCATTCACAATCAATAGCACAGTCAGCACCGCAGGCACGAGCCTGCACACGCTGCACACACACACACACACACACAGAAAGAGAGAGAGAGAGAGACGCCCGCGCGCGTACCTAAACACACTGACATCTAGAAACACTGAAGAGCGCGAGCGTTTAATTAGTACTGGAACAAACGCGGAAATGAAATGAACGACAGTGTAAGAACAGCAGCAGTGACAGACCACTGAGACGCTCAGAACTGTAGATAAACACCCGGAGCCAGCATAGTCCTCACCTGACACAGCACCCCCCCTACACCGTCATTAATTACAGGTGTACACAGTCCATTACAGCCAGTGTACACTGTGCTGTCATGTGTTCATACACACGTTAATACTGAGAGGGTTTAAATTAGTACCCGGGAAAACGTAGAACAAATACGGAGCATTGATATACATTAGCAGTGCTGTTAATATGAATATGAAGTAAATATGTGATTTAATATTTCAGTTATTCATTTCTGCTCGTGCCATCTTCGCGTGTTCCTGTCTCTGCTCCACACCTCTAATAATAAACGCGGTCAGCCCTAATAAAATCTCATAACCTAATAGATGATGATGATAATAATAACAGAACTAGACAACACCTGCCACAATAATAATAATAATAACAATAATAATAATAATAATAATAATAATAATAATAATATCAGAATATTAAATATTAAGGCTACAATGTACACTAATCAGTATCGGATAGTGTTTATTGCGGTAAATGAGGTTTAATTAATTGCCCTTCGCATTCCTCATTAATACAGTAATATTTATATCCGCTGTGTTTAATGTTAATCTCTATAATCCTGTTTTTATTCATCCTTTAATCCCACTGCCTCATCTTTACAGCGCTCAGAAATATAGCAAATAAATCTGAATTAAACCCTAAACTCGCTCCTGAAAGCCCCTAAACTCGCCCGTGAAAACCCTAAAAGCCCTATAGGCCTACTTGCCCTCGAAACTGTAAACTTGGTCCGAAAGCCCTAAACTCACTCCGAAAACCCTGAAATCGCTCCTGAAGCCATACACTCGCTCTTGAAAACCAGGCTTCTGAAACCCTAGACACGCTCCTGAAATCCCTAAACTCGTTCCTGAAATCCCTAAACTCGCTCCTGAAATCCCTAAACTCGCTCCTGGAAGCCATAAAGTCGCTCCTGAAGCCCTAAACACACCCCTGGAGCCCTATACTCGCTCCTGATAGCCCTAAACTCACCCCTGGAGCCCTATACTCGCTCCTGAAGCCCTAAACTCGTTCCTGGAAGTCATAAAGTCGCTCCTGAAGCCCTAAACTCGCTCCTGAAGCCCTAAACTCGCTCCTGAAGCTCTAAACTCGCTCCTGAAGCCCTAAACTCGCTCCTGAAGCCCTAAACTCGCTCCTGAAACCCTAAACTCGCTCCTGAAACCCTAAACTCGCTCCTGAAGCCCTAAACTCGCACCTGAAGCCCTAAACTCGCTCCTGAAACCCTAAACTCGCTCCTAAAGCCCTAAACTCGCTCCTGAAACCCTAAACTCGCTCCTAAAGCCCTAAACTCGCTCCTGAAACCCTAAACTCGCTCCTAAAGCCCTAAACTCGCTCCTAAAGCCGTATACTCACCCGTGAAAACCCTACAAGCCCAATACTCGCTCCTGAAAGCCCTAAACTCGCTCCTTAAACCATCAAACTCGTTCTTGTAAGCCACAAACTCTCTATATTGTAATTTTAGGCTTGTTTTCAGCTCCATCTGCACATTCAGAGCTGATCTGGAGCAGTGAGAGATTAGCAGATTAAAATTAAGAGCAGATGTGGAATATAATGGAATATAATGGACAATTCCTGCTTAAATAAGCACCGGTATTATTATAACTGTTGCTTTTATTACTGCTGTTTAGTTTGAGTTTTTACTTTGGAGATGTATCTCTACTTCTCACTGTAACGTTAACAAATGATGTAATAACACGTTCATAACGATTTTATATTTTCATAACAAAAATGCAACATTATTTTAGCTGTGTGTGTGTGAGAGTATGAGTGTGTGTGTGTGTGTGTGAGTGTGAGTGTGTGTGTGTGTGTGTGCTAAGCATCGCGCAGCGGCGCATTTTTCACACGTTCTGCCTTAAACACGTTTTAAATGTAGATTTGCTGAATTACGGAATGATGTTTTATTATTGCTCGAGATTTTAAGTACTGGGTGTCACGTGCTGGTATGTTTGCAGCGTTTGGAATTGATCGCACGCGACCTGATCGCTCTGTCTGATCAAAAATACTAATGGTGTATTATCAGTATCTAAAACTGATAAACCTGATCGACAATGTAATATGTGTTGGTGACCAGTAGCAGTGTGAGTAGAAATACTATTATCAGTTACCCGTCCGTCTGATCGATTATATATATATATATATATATGTGCGTTTATCTATATCTACATCTGTATGTATATTTATATATACATCTATTTTTTTCTCCTTCTCTAGGTAAATGTATATTTATATCTAGTTATATGTTTATATCTGTACTATCTACTATCT
>JAMWET010005291.1:152500-163728 GCA_024036415.1 Prochilodus magdalenae
GTACCTGATTTTCATTCAATCTTTACATCATGAATATTAAAATGAGGCATTTGCATTTGATAAATACACATCTGAGGCCTTTAACTTGCACAGTATAATGAAAGAATTTCTTCAGGCTTCATGGGATTTTTTAATGCCACCTGAATTACATCGCAGTTTTAGTGAACAGCTCAGTTAAAGAAGAAAATGCCATTTCTAAACATCCACATCTGAATAATCTGCAAATGTGAAACTCTTGTAGGAGAAGGAGAAAATGTTTTCATTAATGGGAGGTTATGTAACCAGGTTTTCACATCCAGGTAATTTAGCAATATTTATCTTGGTCCATCGACCAACAGATTTTAACACAGTATAATGAGTATAATGAACATAGTAAAGGATTCAAATTGTGCAACAAGCATAAATTAATTTGAGTTTATTGGGTTTAGACTATTCTAGCTGGTGGTGCTAGGTTGGTATGGTAATTTACTTTGTTAGGATGGTGCATGATGGCTTGTTAGGTGGTTGATAAGGTGTTGCTAATCTCCTGCTATAGCATCTCAGGTGCCATAAATAGGTGCAGAAAATACTTGTTTAATGCTGATATAAGAGGTGAAATCAAAGGTAGACGTTTCATATATAATATATTTGCAGAAAAGTGGTGATGAGGTAACATGGTACGCAGACCAGATGGGATACCACTATGTAGTGGAAAGTGACCTGGGCTGAACTCTGGTAGGTTGAGCCCAGCCAGATTAGGTCCCTTGTCTGGCCAGTCCATGACATGCCTCCCAGTCTGTCAAACCTCCACACACGAGACCTCCCAGAAACACCATACTGGCCATGCTGTTCGTCCTAGCAGAAAAAAAAACATTTAGAGGGATATGGCAATATTTATTGATCTAAACATACAGAAGTAGTGTTTCTCTTTATGGCTAATGCCCGATGGAGCATAGAGTTGTAGAGTTTCCTAATGCTGTTCTGTGATAATCCCACCCATGCATCTTAAATATTCTCACACAGTTCCTGCAGCTTTTATGGTAGGGGAGTGCTAATAGCAGGTCCAATAGCACCTCACACATTTTCAAACGGGGATAGGTCTGGTGATAGTGCTGACCACGGTGCCTCCACCAAGACAAAAGCAGGACTCATCACTGAAGGTGACCTGCTGCCATTCTGAGTGACCCCATGACGGTCTGGCATGGCACTATAGCAGTCTTTGGCGACGTTGAAGTGGTGTTAAGGACGGTCGTCGTAACGGTCTACATGCTTGTAGTCCTGCGTTGTGCAGCCATCTGCCAATGGTGCTTCCACTAACAGCATGACTCATGGAAGGCATCACGGCTCGCTGAAAGTTAGTGAATTATAGCTGTTGGGTTGGTCAGATACAACACCTGTCTCTGCTCATGTGAATTCCGTGGCCTAGTGTGAAACTTGAATCATTTACATTATATATACATTATATATTTTATATATATATATACATACACACTATATATGCTACAGCCCCGTACCCCTAACCATTCTGCAGTGTGTGTGTTATGCATTATGTATGAGGGGGAGGAGTCGGCCAGTAAAATGAGATGAATTTGACCCTTTAATTTGAATCTGACCTCGTTTCCCCCCATTTTAAGGTTGAGTGTAAAATCTGAGGGGGTCGGTAGGGAGATGAGGTTTGATGCACCTTAATAAAATGGGGGGGGAAACGAGGTCAGATTTCAATTTAAACGTGGTCCAAATTCATTCTCATTTTAATGGGCCGACTCCTCCCCCTCAACATACAATAAGCATAACACCACACCACTGCAGAATGGGTTAGGGGTACGGGGCTGCCTGTCGTATATAGTGTGTATGATATATTATATATATAAAATATATAATGCTATATATAATGTAAATGAATTCAAGTTTCACACTAGGCCACGGAAATTCCCACAGAGCAGGAGACAAGGTGTGTATTCTGAACCAACCACAACAGCTATAAAATTCACTAACTTTCAGCGAGCCGTGATGCCTTCCATGAGTCCAATGCTGTTAGTGGAAATGCACCATTGGGGGAGATGGCTGCACCCAACGCCCAAGGACTAACAAGCATCGTAGACCTGTTACGACGACCGTCCTTAACACCACTTCAACGTCGCCAAAGAATGGTATAGTGCCATGCCAGGACCGTCAATAGGGGGTTCACTCAGAATGGCAGCAGTTCACCTTCCATGTGTAGGAGTCCTGCTTTGTCTGGTGTGAGGCAACACGTGGTCAAGCACTATCACCAGACGTATCCCAGTTTGAAAAATGTTGTGAGGTGCTATGGGACCTGACTTATTAGCACTCCCATACCCATAAAAAGCTGCTAGGAAACTGTGTTGAGAATATTTACGATTCATGGGCTGAGGATTATACAGAACAGCATTAGGAAACTCTACAAACTCTATGCTCCATCGGGCATTAGCCATAAAGAGAAAAACAACTACTTTATGTAATGTTTAGATCAATAAAACTATGCCATATCCCTCTAAATGTTATTTTTTTCCTGCTAGGACGAACAGCATGGCCAGTATGGTGTCTGTTTATGGGAGGTCTCGTGTGGGAGGTTTTGACAGGACTGAGGAGGCAGTGTCATAGTGACTGGCCAGACAATGGGGACATAATCTGCGCTGGGCCCTCAACCTAACCATGAGTTCAGCCCAGGTCACCTTCCACTATCATAGTGGTATCCCATCTGGTCTGAGTACCATGTTACCTCATCACCACTTTTCTGCAAAATATATAGATATATGAACCGTCATACCTTTGATTTCTACCTTCTTATATCAGCATTAACACAAGTATTTTCTGCACCTATTTGATGGCAACCGAGATGCTATAGCAGGAGATTTAGCAAACACCTTATCAACCACCTAAACAAGCCATCATTGCACCACTCCTAAACAAAGTAAATTACCATACCAACCTAGCACCCACCAGCTAGACTAGTCTAAAAAACAATAAACTCAAATTAATTTATGCTTTGTTGGCACAATTTGAAATCCGTTTACTATGTTCATTATACTCCATAATACCTGTGTTAAAATCTGTTTGGTCGGATGGACCAAGAATAATAGATTGCTAAATTACCTGGATGTGTGAAAAACCTGGTTACATAACCTCCAATTAATGAAAACAATTTTCTCCTCTCCTACAAGAGTTTGCACCATTGCAGATTATTCAAGATGTGGCTGTTTAGAAAAATGGCCATCATTTTCTTCTTTAACTGGAGCTGTTCACTAAAACTGCGAGGTAATGTCAGGTGGCATTAAAAAATCCCATGAAGCCCTGAAGAAATTCTGTCCATTATACTGTGCAAGGTTAAAAGCCCTCAGATGGTTATTTATCAAAATGCAAAATTGCCTCATTTTAATATCTGATGTAAAGATTGAATCGAAAATCACGATACTTGAGGGTGGGGGACCCACTGCAAAGATGCATAAACAGGGAGTATGTATACAGATTATATATATATGATCCTGTTATGTTTTGTGATGCTCCTGTCTCACACTGTCTAAAACAAAAAGCTGCTTTGATAAGCCACTTCTCTCTGTTCTACAAGATGTGGGTGAATTAATCAGCTCATTAATGAATGGTTTAATTGATGCTCCTAAGTTCATCTGAGACCACGCGGCCAACAGTCTGTAGAGACCCCTCCTGGGGAAAACTGTAAGAATTTTCTAAATTCCGTTTTAAGAATGTGGGGTAGAAATGGAGACAGGTGTTGGGAAGTACTAAGGTGAAATGGGGTTTTAGAACAGGGGTATGGATGGGAGTTGGAAATCAGTAGGAAACTGTGAGAAACAGGATAGGAAGGAGGCAGAACCGCAGGAATAAAAACAAAGGAATAAAGGCAGAAGAAGGCAGGCAAAAGGCAGAAGATGACTGAAAGTGAGGTTAGATAGGAATGGTGGAATAATACAGGAAGAATTAGGCAATTGTGGGAAGGAATGTGACTGGGATGTTCCAGGAATGCCAATAGAACTAAAGCGAAACTAAGAAGGGAATGGGGTTCTAAAGGTTGCAGGAACGCACACAGGAATGCAGAAGAAGCAGGTAGGCAATGTTAATAAAAGGATAATGTGAAATTGGAAATGTTGGGAATTGGAATGGCAAATAGAACCTACATTAGAAATAAGTTAAAACATTGCTAAGGAATGCAGCAAGAAAATGTTAAAATGGGAAGGAATGGGCTTATAGAATGTCTGCAGGAACATTGCAGGTACATGCAGGTATGAATAAAGTAGGAACACAAAGTGGAGTTGGTAGAAATGGCACAGAATGCATATGAATCCAAGATGGAACTGATAAAAGAATAGGCTGGGATTGGCATATGACAGTATATGACACTATATAACATAACCGTGTTGCTGTTAGAATGTGCTGTTGTCAGTAAAGTTATAAATGTATAGATCAGAAGGTGGATCTGATCCCTGAAACATGAGACATGAGAGTCTGTATTAGGTTCTATCAGACGCTCCTGATTTTTGTTTAAAGTATAGATCAGATAAGTCAGGTACTGGATGGTTACTGTAAATGCTGGACTCCTCCTAGGACATGATCTGGAGATGGTTGGACAACATACGCTCAGACATATTATAAAGCCTTAAATACTGTATTAATATTATTAGTTATTTATTCTCTGATTATTTTGTCTATACGTACCACGGAAATCAATCCTTATACTAGAAGGAATAACAGTTTCACCTCAGGATTCACCTCAGGATTCACCTCAGGATTCAACTGAGATTATTTTAGGATGGGTCTGTTTATTAAACTGTCATGTCTTTATTTAAATAGACCACAGCTAAGTAAAATAAATGGACACAGAAACTGTCAGGAGACCTCAGTATTGGCTAATAGAGTTTAACCCACAACACACGAAACACACATTACAACACACACACACACACACAGAGGACTAATTTTCATTTTCCCGCCTTTAACCCACACACTCTCTCTCTTCTTTACTCTCTCTTACCTTACAACACTATACACACCTATCTATCTTTCTTTTCGTCTTTTCTCTCATTTCTCTTTCTTCCCTTCTCTCTCCTTCATCTCTCTCTCTTACTTTCTTTCTCCTTCTGTTTTTTTTAGACTCTTCAATTTCCTACTGAATCTGTTGGAATGTGGCACGCGCCAGCGCGCTGATCACCTGAGCCTGGGTTCAGCAGGTGAGTGCTGATACTACACAATGGTCTTCACGGCAGTGCACACAACCGCTATGCATGCGCCGCAGGACGAACAGTAGTATTTCATATATTTTCATCCTGTTATAAAAACAGCTGACAGAAAAAAACGTTTACTTCCATGTGTAGTTACACGGTGTATTGAGTACCTTCTGTGTATTAATATGAGTGTGGTCTTGTGTAATGTCTGTGTGTGCGCGCCGCGTTGTGTGTGGTGTGCGGCTGTGTGGTGTGTGTGTATAGTGTGTGGTGTGTGTGTGTGTTGTGTTGTGTGCGCGCGCGGTTGGACCGCGCGCGCGCGTGTGTAGGTTTCATTCACATCTGAATGGTATTAATACCACTGATCGCACACTGTCACCGTCTTTTTCTTCGTGTGGGGGGGGGGGTTTGATACGGATTGAAATAGACTTACAGAGATACTTTCCTATCACTGACGCGGTCCCATTGGGTTGCTTGTTTTAAGGTTTTATGTGCATGAAGAAATGAATGACTGAATGAATTAATTAATGTGTTGGCTTTATTGGTGTTAACTGGTCGACCCTCTGTCATCAGCCTTAGTGCACGCAACTGATTAGCTGGTTAAGTCTGCTTTAATTCGATATTACTGTTCACACCTACACACACACACACACACACACACACAGATACACACACACACACACATTAATATATATATATATATATAATTTCCTGTTTAGTCTCACTATACTGCTAATGCGATGTCTTTTTTTAGGTGTTAATAAAATAAATAAATAAATAAATAAATAAATAAATAAATAAATAAATAAATAAATAAATAAATAAATAAATAAAATACATTTATTAAATTAAATTAAATAAATGTAACAAAATAAATAAAATAATTCTGCCTGGATGTTCCTTAAAGCCTTCTGTGTAAAATGTATACCCGCCAGCCACGTTGTTCCTGCGCGCTCTTAATCGGAGCGGGAAAGAGAAAGAGGAGGAGAAACAGGAGAGCTGATGAACAGAAAAGGACCAACACCGGATGTATGAAAGAGAAAAAAAGGTAAAGATGAGGAGGAGGGTGATGTTGAGGATGTTAATGATATTGATAGTGATGCTGATGATGACGTTGATAGTGATAGTAAGGGTCACAATAACAGTGGCAATGGTGATGACGGTGGTGGTGATGATTTGATAATGATAGTTGCTATGACCGTGACAAAGGAATAGTAATATTAATGGCAAATATGGTAAAAATGGATGATGTGAGGATGATGGTGACAATGATGGTGGTGATGACAGAGATAGTGAGGATGATAACAATGGTGGTTGGTAATGCTGATGGTGATGATGATGGTGATAATTAACCATCACTGTCATTACTGATAACAGTGAAAAGGCTGGTGTTGATAATGATGGTGGTGATGCTGATAATAACAGTAACAATGGCAATTAGGTTGGTGATGCCGATGACAACACTGACAATGATGGCGATGATGAAGATCATGAGGATATTAATGACAGTAATGATGATGATAGTATTGATGATGATTATTAACTGTAGTGATTGAGATTGGTTGATGATTTATGTTGATTATTATGATGATGTTGATGATGGTGCTCTATCCTAAAGACTGGATCTGGATGTGGAAGTGAGGATTCAGTTCATCTGAGTGCAGACACCTTGAAATGGGAGTCTGGGGGCTTTGTGGGGATTTAGAGGGGTTTCCAGGGGGTGTTTGGACTTACTGAACTCATTTGGCGGAGGAAGGACTCATCCAAAGACCATCCTGTGCAGTGTCCATAGGATCATAAACCCACAGTGTTAAGGTGGAAAACTATGTGCACCCATTGCATGACGCAGGCTCCCAGATAACACACATGTATGACTGGTAGAAAGGACACTGTTGTAGCAGTTTTGATTGCTCTGAGACTGAGACTGATGTTGAAGTGAACTGTGTATCACTGAAATGCTGCTGGAAATGATCTCTAGAATCCCGGGCTGTTTCCTCCCTCTGCTCTCACATCTCTCTTGTTTACACATCCATAGTGTTTATTTGATGTTTGGCTGCATTGTATTTCACAGGACTGAAAAACTCATTCAGATTCCGTAGAGTGTCTCTTAGAATCTCCTCTTGCCCTCTCTCTCCTCCTCCTCCTCTTCCTCTGCTATCCATTTATATTCTGTCTTGCTCTCTCCTCTCTCTTCTCTCTCTGCTCTCTCTCTCTCTCTCTCTCTCTCTCTCTCTCTCTCTCTCTTGTCTCTCTTACATTGTTTCTGTCTTCTTTTTTCCCCACTTTTCTCTGTTTTTCTTTTTTCTCCTCTCCCTCGCCCGCCTCCCTCTCACTGTATCTCATTTTCTCTCTCATTTCTTTTGATCCAGACCTCCTCTTTCTCTCTCTCTTCTCTATCCCTTCTCCTCGTCACTTCCTCTCACCTGCGTTGTGGCGCGCATCGTTCGCGCTCTCGTCCCGGTGACGGTCACGCGCCCCTGCAGTTGAGCGGGCGGATGGATGAAGCGGAGAGGAGAAAAAACACGCACACACATTATACTCCCACACGGCTCAGCGCGCACACACAACGCACGCTGGCTCACACCCACCACCACAATCACACGCACGCCAAGCCCCACTCGCCCGCACCGCACGAGCCTTTGCCGGCCTGGATTGAGCGCGGAGGAGGAAGCGGCGATACGAACTCTGCAGCTTGAGGAAGCGCGAGCCCGGGGACGAGAGCGGAGCTTTTACTGGAGAGCGCAAAGTGGAGGAGCGGCCGGAGCGCAAGGATGATGATGTCAGGCGCGCGGGACAGAGCGGCGGAACCACGCGAGGACAGCACCGTAAGATACACACACACCAACCAGCTCAACACACACACACACACTCACACACCGACTCAGTCACTTATCGACAGAACCACCAGATAGATAGATAGATAGATAGAATAGATAGATAGGATAGATAGAATAGATAGATAGATAGAGAGATAGATTAGTATAGACAGATTTAACTGAGTTATTAGGGAGGCAGGATTAGTCGGGACACTATATTATATATGATAAACGGGCCTGCCATCAGAACAGCTGCGCACGGAGTCAAAACAGGACAATATATAACTGTATGAGGTACCATGTGGTTACAGCTGTGTGGCTCCCCACAGACACCGAAAAAAAAAAGGGTTCTACTTCTAATAAGAATAGATAGAAAGATAGATAGCTAGATAGCTAGATAGATAGATAGATAGATAGCTAGCTAGATAGATAGATAGATAGATAGATAGATAGATAAGATTAGATACAATAAAAATAAAAACAATAAAATCGAATTATAATAAAAATATATCTTTACTAAAAAAAATGTTAGAGGTTAAAAGAACAAACATATCAGTGCCAAGGTTCTTCGTGAACATGTTTCAGTAGAAAACCTTTACCATTATGTGGAGGTTCCTCCACTCTCACAGGTAAAAAAAAGCGCTGCTTATAGGGTCTTTAGCTTGCTAGTTATGGCCACTCCAGAGAAAACCTTACAGGTAGATAGTAGATAGTACAGATATAAACATATAACTAGATATAAAAAATACAATTTACCCTAGGAGGAGAAAGGACAAATAAAAATAAGAAAAAATGTTTTATATTATATACCAATATACATACCAGAATGTAGATATAGATAAACGCACATATATATAGATATAATATAATCGATCAGACGGAACAGGGTAAACTGATAATAGTATTTATACTCACACTGCTACTGGTCACCCAACACATATTACAATTGTCGATCAGGTTTATCAGTTTTAGATAATGATAATACACCATTAGTATTTGTGATCAGACAGAGCGATAAGGTCTGCGTGCCCCGATTCAATTCCAAACGCTGCAAACATAACCAGGCACGTGGACACCCAGTACTATAAAATCTCGAGCAATAATAAAACATCATTCAGTAATTCGGCACATCTACATTACAAACGTGTTTAAGGCAGAACGTGTGAAAAATGCGCCGCCTGCGCCCCCCCCCCCCGATGCTTAGCACACACACACACACCCCCAAACCAAACTCACAATCACACACACACACACACACTCATACTCTCACACAACACACAGCTAAAATAAGTTGCATTTTTGTTATGAAAATTATAAAATTCGTTATGAAACGTGGTATTACATCATTGTTAACGTTACAGTTGAGGAAGTAGATATACATCTCCAAAGGTAAAAACTCAAACTAAACAGCAGTAATTAAAAGCAACAGTTATAATTAATCACCGGTTGCTTATTTAAGCAGGAATTGGCCCTTACTATCCCCACTTATATGCCACATCTGCTCATAATGCTCCTTAATCTGCTTAATCTCTCACTGCCTCCAGCTCAGACTCTGAATGTTGCAGATGGAGCTGAAAAAACAAGCCCTAAAATTCCAATATAGAGAGGTTTGTGGCTTACAAGAAACCGAGTTTGAGATGGTTTAAAGGAGCGAGTTTAGGGCTTTCAGGAGCGAGTATTGGGCTTCTGTAGGGTTTTCAAGGGTGAGTATACGGCTTTAGGAGCGAGTTTAGGGCTGATAGGAGGCGAGGTTAGGGTTTCTAGGAGCGAGTTGAGGGCTTTAGGTGAGCGAAGTTTAGGTTTTCAGGAGCGAGTTTAGGGCTTTAGGAGCGAGTTTAGGGTTTCAGTAGCGAGTTATAGGGCTTCAGCGTAAGCGAGTAGTTTAGGGCTTCAGCGCGCGGAGTTTAGGGTTTCCAGGAGCGAGTTTCTGTAGGGTTTAAGGGAGCGAGTTTAGGGCTTCAGGAGCGAGTGTAGGGCTTTTTAGGAGCGAAGTTTAGGGCTTTTCAGGAGCGCGTGTCGGGCTTCAGGTGAGCGAGTTTAGGGCTTCAGGTGCGACTTTATGACTTCCAGGAACGAGTTTAGGGCTTCAGGAGCGAGTTTAGGGCTCCAGGGTGCAGTTTAGGCGCTATCAGGAGCGAGTTTATAGGGCTCCATGGGTGGGTTTAGGGCTTCAAGGAGCGAACTTTATGGCTTTCCAGGAGCGAGTTTAGGATTCTAGGAGCGCGAGTTTAGGGATTTAAAAGGATACGAGTTTAGGATTTCAGGAGCGTGTTCTAGGGTTTCAGAAGCCTGGTTTTCAAGAGCGAGTGTCTGGCTTCAGGAGCGATTTCAGGGTTTTCGGAGTGAGTTTAGGCTTCGGACCAAGTTTTACAGTTTCGAGGGCAAGTACGGGCCTATAGGGCTTTTCAGGGTTTTCACGGGGCGAGTTTAGGGGCTTTCAGGAGCGAGGTTTAGGGTTTAATTCAAGATTTATTGGCTATATTTCCGAGCGCTGTAAAGATGAGGGCAGTGGATTAAAGGATGAATTTTAAAAACAGGATTATATGATGATTAAACATTAAACACAGCGGATATAAATTTATTAACTGTATTAAAATGAGGAATGCGAAGGTGCCAATTAATTTAAACCTCATTTTGACCGCAATAAACACTTATTCGATATCGTGTGATTAAGTGTAACATGTTTAGCCTTAATTATTTTAATATTCTGATTATATTTGTATTACTTGTGTATTATTATTATTATTATTTATTATTGTTATTTATTGTTATTATTGTGGCAAGGTGGTTTTCTAGTTCTGTTTATTATTATCAGCATCTATTAGGTTATGAGATTTTATTAGGGCCTGACCGCGGTTTATTATTAGAGGTGTGGAGCAGAGACAGGACACCAGCGAAGATGGCACGAGCAAGAAATGAATAACTGAAATATTAAATCACATAATTTACTTCATATTCATCATTAACAGCAATGCTAATGTATATCAATGCTGCGTATTTGTTCTACGTTTTCCCGGGGTACTAATTTAACCCTCTTCAGTATTAAAAACGGCGTGTTTTGAACACATGACAGCCACAGTGTACACTGGCTGTAAATGGACTTGTGTACACCTGTAATTAAGGGACGGTGTAGCGGGGGTGCCCCCGTGTCAGTGTATGAGGACTATGCTGGGCTCAGGGTGTTATCTACAGTTCTGAGCGTCCTCAGTGGTCTGTCACTGCGCTGTTCTACACTGTA
>JAMWET010005292.1:0-60435 GCA_024036415.1 Prochilodus magdalenae
AATCCTGGTCTCAGAAGAAAACATAACCAGCCTAACCCAAAATGAACTGCTCTTTAATCACATTTCAGTTCATACGAAACTGAAACTAGAATTTGGTCTATGTGTTAAAAATCACATTTTGAATCTTTGCTTATCATTCTAATGTCATTCTTAAAAGGCTGCTGTGCCTGCAGGTTTTCATCCCAACCAAACAGGATCATCCATAATTCCATTAGTTTAATCAGTTGGTCTCAATTGATCATATGTGCTCCAAACCTTAACCCTAACCCTACATAAGACTGGACTTTTAAGATTTAACAAGCAGTGCATAACCCACTGCAAGCACCCATAACCCACTCATCTGTCATTTATCCCAGACCACCTTTCCCTGTGTGCACTCAGAGACAGAAATAATAAAACCTATACCCACTGTAGGCTGACGGTCAGGGCACCTGTAAAGAGATATTATGCTGATTTTGTCATCTAACTCCAAAAATCTCACTCATGCATTCCTGTTGAGAACATAAGAGATCCTTTCCATCCAAAATACCTAAAAATCAGCAACATCCTGAACAATAACCCTCAGAGGTCAACAACAGCACCACAAAGCCACAGTAATGCCTTAAATCAGTGTTTTCAGCCCTGATTCTTTAACAGCAGCTCATTAACATCCCATTATAGTTAATAATATAATATTATTGAGCCCCCTGCATTAATAGTGATCCTCTTTACTGTAGTAGCATGAAGTTAAAGTCTGTCCTGTATCTCCATGTTTAGAGCAGTGCAGTAATTCTGTATGTGATGTGGTAAACTGCTGATAAACATCTGTTTGGCAGCTGAAGCTGCTTTTCCTTTGAAGCTGCTGGTTTAGTGAAGGAACAGGAAGCCGCGTATCAGCAGGTGTGTGTAGAGGAGCAGGGAGGAGAGAGAGAGAGATGGGGATGAGCTGAGGAGGTAGAGAATTAAGTCAAATAGAATTGGGGGGGGGGGGGGGGGGGGGGGGGGGGGGGGGGGGGGGGGGGTGGGGGGGGTGGTGGGGTGGGGGGGGGGGGGGGGGGGGGGGGGGGGGGGGGGGGGGGGGGGGGGGTGGTCTTTATTTGTCATTTATAAACATTTAAATACTGGAGTAAATGTTAGTCTTCAGGTCAATAGTGCAACACACACAGCAGCACATTGCACAGACCTACATACAGTTCACCAATCAGCCGTAACATTAACATTTACCTGCAATCCTTATCCATCTTATCACAATGTTCTCTTTTCTTATATTATTCATATGTTTTTGGGAGTGAGCTTCATGTATATTTGCTATGTTTAATAGAGAAATATATATTTTTTACATGTGTAAATGAGTGTGTGTCTGTGTGTGTGTGTGTAAGAGAGAGATATGGTTATCAGTGTGTCTCTGCAGGTGCAGCATTAGTGCTGTATTACACTGGAGCGTTTCCTCTCTGAAGTCGGTCTCCTGTCTCCTGTATGTTAGTGTGTTTCTCACCACACTGCTGTGAGTGTCTCTCCTCACACACACTCCTCTAGACACGGAGGTGGAGTTCTGTTCATCAGCGCTGACGCTCTTTTGATATATATGGAGGGAGAGAAAATGCCTCCTCTGATTTGTCGCTGAAAATGTTTGATGATTTCCTCTTCTCTTTCTAATAAGGTAATAGTGAGTGTGATTGGCAGCTGTGGGGAGCTTTTCTTTCTCTCTCTCTCTCTCTTTCTCTCTCTCAGGTTCTTCAGTCTCTCTGGGGTAGAGGAGGTGAAGCTTGTTCTGCTGCTGGTTTGAACAGACTGTATGCAGGTCAGAGGGAGATGGATAGCTGTGCGATTCTCATTCTGCTGTTCTCCAAGATTACTCTCTCCACAGCCGGTAAGTTATTAGTGTTTACAAATGGAAAATATATTAATGTTTGGGCATCAAAGTATTTTTTTTTTATTATTAGATCATCTTACATTACTATGGTAAGAGCACCGAAGTATTTACGGCATTTAACTTACAAGGTCAGCCCGATTACAGCTAGGCCAATGTAGCATTAGGAGCCTTGCCCAAGGACTCTTATTGGTGTAGCACAGCATAGTCACTCAGACCAGGATTCGAACCCCAGTCTCCCATATGTGGTGTTACACCAACTGCATGTCCTACAGTACAGTACTACAGATCAGCAGATATCCATATAACCACATGCAATTTTTACAGTCAAGTTAAATTGTTTCCACTCTTTCTGTTTTTCCTACTTTTTGTCTTTCTGATATACAGACGTTGTAAAGCTGGCAGATGGAGGGAGACGCTGTGCTGGAAGAGTGGACATTTTTCGTGTCACTCATGGTTGGGGAACAGTGTGTGATGATTACTGGGATATGAAAGCTGCTGCAGTGGTGTGTAAAGAGCTGGGCTGTGGAGACGCTGTAGATGTACTGGGTGATGCTCACTTTGGACCAGGACCAGGAGCAATGTGGAATTATCAAAGAGCGTGTAATGGATCAGAGTCTACAGTGAACAAATGTGGAGCAAAAGCAGATTCACCTAGAACTATCTGTGATCATTCTAAAAGTGCTGGAATGATCTGCTCAGGTAAACTACAATACCCCTCAATGTAATGTAATTAAGGATCTTTTGGCCTAGTTTATAGCTGCTTATTAAAACATATAATACTGCTTTCGACACTTTTACACTGGCTGTAACACCCTAAAAATGGGTGGATATGTGAAATTATTTAGAGTGAAATTTTTCAGTTTAAAACCCCCATGAAAATTTTTCCATTAATTTATTAGTTTGTACACAGTGCAAGAGACCCAGCAGCAGGCTAGAGAGGTACAACAGAGTGAAACAGGTGCATCTTTAGGGTTTTGGGTGAGATGCTATTTATTAGGTATAGTTTGGAACCATAAGGAGGCATCAGTTAATCTTATGATTTGCAGGAAATATAACCTTAAACTCTAAATATTTGGTCGTGAGTTTATTTTAATAAATCTTAAATCAGAATTTGGTTTTATTAGATCCTACTCATGCTAGATTTACAATTGCCTTAAAATGAATGAGACTCCCAAGTTTGATCATTTGTTTGTATCCGTCTATCAATGCATTTTTTGCAGTGGTCAGTTTTGGGTTTTTTGCATTAAATATTTGATAATGTTTATACAAGAGTCTGGAGGGGAGTTACTGGACCGCAGTCTCATTTATAGGCAAACTACAACAATGTCATGTTAAAGAAATAGTTCTTATCCCAAATGTAGTTGATCAGACAAAACACAATCTGGTTCTAACGATACTAAAGATACATATGCACCAAAACTGTTTCCACAAATATGCTTTGTATATATACATGTACACATATATATATACACTGATTTGATGTTTGGGCTGCATAGATAAAAGTAGTCCATAACTGCTTGTAGAATCAGTTTAAAGGTTTTATTACTTTTTGGTAGACATGCCTCAGTGGGCCACAGTGTTGTTGCAAAGCGATGTCCATACTGTAGCAACATAAGGTCTATTTGTTGTATTAGTAAAATCAAGACATTGGTCATGTTTTACGGACAAATAATTATTATTAAAAATAGTTTCTGTAGAGATTGAGTGGCCTAATTTGAACCACTGTAGGGGTTGTAATTCATGCCTACAAATGTAATTTAACACATTGATATCACTAATAATAGAGCAATCTGTCTTCTCTGTTTTTTTACATTTTAGAAGTCAGGCTGGTTGGTGGTTCTCGCTGTTCTGGGAGAGTGGAGGTTCTTCATGGAGAGACCTGGTACACGGTGTGTGATGCTGACTTTGACCAGCAGGATGCAGAGGTTGTGTGTCGAGAGCTGGGCTGTGGGCTTCCTGTGGAGGTGCTGGGAGGAGTTGCTTTTGGCAAAGGGGAGGGTCAGGTGTGGTCAGAGGAGCTTCAGTGTAGAGGCAACGAATCTCAGATTCACTCCTGTC
Organism: Prochilodus magdalenae; assembly: GCA_024036415.1. Lineage (NCBI taxonomy): Eukaryota > Metazoa > Chordata > Actinopteri > Characiformes > Prochilodontidae > Prochilodus > Prochilodus magdalenae. The sequence continues at coordinate 3,911 of JAMWET010005292.1, forward strand.
CAACATCACCTTCACTCAAACACAACTGCTCCCATGAGAGTGATGTGGGACTGGTGTGTGCTGGTAAGTACTGAATCTACTTTAATACATGTCTTCTTTAGTATAATGTCTAAGCAAATAACTTAACATTAAATATTTTTATTTAATAAAAAAATATTTTCATATTGGGCTTTGATTGATGATCATATATTTTTAAGGTTGAATAATTAGTTTGTAAATGGCCATGTTCTGAAAATGGGAACCTGAGGGACAAAGTACCACATAGTAAAGGCTGGGTACAGAACTCAGACACTGCTGTTTGCAATACATGTACTGTTAAATGGAAAGGTGGCTTTGGCAATAGACCTAACCTGAGGAAACCCCTAGTCAAATACAAAATATATCTGGAAGCTGAGATCTAGCTGAAGTTAGCCTGAAGGTCAGATCACCCTCAGCAGCTGCAGCTGATGTTAGTACCAGACCTGCAGCCAGCCCCCAAAGAGTTAAACCCTCCCTGCATGATAAGAACTTTAAATGAGGCATCGACAATTTTATAAGCATCTTCAGGTAATTAATTAGGTAGCTGGCTAAATTGTTGTTGGAGAAAAAAAGGTTTTTTTCACTGCATAGATTGACATTAACTGACATTAACCATGCCATTAGAGTCATGCCAAGTGTGACTAGTGTGAATCAATACTCAGCCATTTGGTATATACCTAACAAACAGGAATGATTTCATTCATTCCCACTAAACCATCCTTACTCCTGTGACTTCTAGATTTGGAAAGAATTTTGCAAGTGCCTTCTCCAAGAAGACATGTGCTCATGATATGCCATGCTATGGTAATAGGTTTTTGCCAGGCTAGAGGTTATAGGGACACTTATCGGAGGGGAGAGACAGGCTTGAGTTTAAACTAACCATTCCCTCAAACACGGTCAAAACACGGTCACCTACACAGAAAAATACAGAGTTAAATATGGCACAATAACGAGCCAGTGGTTACACCTGGAGAGAAGATAAAGAAATAATGACCTGTCACACTTCCAGGTTTCCCAACCGCTTCCAATCTCCCAGATCTCCCAGAATACGCTCCTGGATGATGTCACATGCCCCAAAACACCCATTCACACTCCACTTCCGCGTTCTAGGTTACCAGAGTGTTGATTGGCCATCTGCACCTCATTTCCCAGTTGTAATTTAACCCCCACACACCTGCATCCACTTTGTGAAGTGTTGCCAAATCTAGTTTGCCAAATCTAATCCGCGTTAGGATTTCCCTTCTGGTCCGTTCGGCTTCCTTGTTGCTCTCTCTGTGTTTTGACCTACCTGCTTGCTTTCTGGGTTCCTCTCTTGATCTCCCCCTGGTTCTGTTTGCTGGTTTATTGACTCTCTGGTTGTTGACTCTGGCCTGTCTCTCTCAGCCTCGACTTGTTTATCATTGGTCTGTGTTTGCTGTTGAGCCTGAATGTCATTGTGTGTAATAAAGACTACCTGACTTTTAGCTTGGTACGCGTCAAAGTCAGTTTGTTCCTGACATGACCATTGCTATAAGGTAGGGAAAAGCTGGTCCTTGTTGGCCTTGTAGACAAGTATGAGACTTTTAAATCTGATGTGGGCAGCTACAGGACACCAGTGAAGGGAGCACAGCAGCGTGACATTAGTAAACCTGGGATGATTAAAGACAAGATGTGTTAATGCATTCTGAAAGAGTTAATATCACACAGAGGCAGACTGGACAAGAGAGAATTGGAAGAGATGATTTCCCGCATATGAAGACTAACTAGGAAAGGGTCGAATCTGTCCAATGCTGTACAGGAGACATCTGCATGACCAAGTCAGGCTCACAATATGAGCTGAGAATGATAACTGGTCTTCCTGAATCACAGTAAGGCTTCAGTCGGAGCGATCAAGGAGCTCTTGAATGAGATGGCAAGATAATGGTGAGGTCCAGGAATGAACAGGAGCTCAGTCTTGCTACGATTAAGCTTCAGATAGTGAGCTCTCACCCATGAGTAGATGTCAGCCAGTCATGCTCAGATGCGACTGTAAACCTCTGTATCAGATGGTGGGAGAAAAAGCATTAGTTAAGTGTTATTGAAGCACAGTCAGCCAATATGATTGTTGACTGAAAAGAAAAAAAAAGGTTAAAAGAAAGACCTGTAAACAACAGCAGGTTAAAGTTATTACCATCTGTGTTTTTTTCGGAAAAGCATGACTGTAGTCACCTGCAGTTCCAGAGGTGGACAGTAGGTGGCAGTGGCGCGTTCTGCACGTTCAGTTCACGGAGTTTTACGTGAGCTAATTGCCTCAGAATCTCCGTGCGCAGAGTAAAGCGAGGTGCGGAGCGAGCCACTGTCGCTGTTGATGGCCATTTCTGTGTTTTTGCAGGTGAGCTGTTTATTATTACTCAGGTTATGTTGTTTCAGAAGTATGGTGTTTTAATAGTATAGTTTTATAGTTTCATTTATTTATAGTTTTATTTGTTATATTTCTGAAATTTAGAGCTCGTTGCATGTTAGTATGGTAAAGCTAAACAATTCGTTCTGATGTACTCGGTGTGGCAAATCCTAGTTAGCTTTACTCTGGTCACCATTTTAGGACTTTGAAGTAAGATTGTATTAGTGACGATTGTTTTTTTTTTTTTTTTTTGTTCTTTGTAAACCATATTTAAAACATAGGGAAAATATTTTTTACTAGGAAAATCTAACTGTAAGTTAACTGCCTCAGAATCTCCGTGCGCAGAGTAGAGCGAGGTGCGGATAGAGCCACTGTCCCTGTTGATTGCCATTTCTGTGTTTGTGCAGATCTACTCGTGTCCTCTTTAAAGGGACAGTCTTGGTACATAAAAAGGCTCGTTCTTTGAGCCCGCGACATTATCACATTAGTAAGAGAAGCAGTGATATGTAATTACATTACTGAGAGGATGGGTGTCAAATGAAAAGAGAAGAGGACCCCAGCACAGAGGGACACCTGTACAGAGCATTCATAAGAGCTCTGTTATCCTTAGCTCTGTTTACCATGTTACTATTTATTCATTTTTTATTTCTCTTGTCCAACTCTTTGGGGGAAAAAAAAAAACTTTCCAAAAACTATGTGATTAGTAAAACACTACGTATCCTGTCCCCATACTGTTCAAATACAGGTCAAAGTATATTTATAAATTACCCAATGATTAAAGAATAAAGAGCAAAATTTATTTTTTCTGTCTTAAATTCCTTCTTTTGTTTACTTTGTTCCATCTCTGTGTGTTGTACAGACAGTGTAAGGTTGGTAAAGGGTGGCAGCTGCTGTGCTGGGAGAGTGGAGGTTCTTCATAGAGGACAGTGGGGAACAGTGTGTGGTGATAACTGGGATATGAGAGATGCTGCCGTAGTGTGTAGAGAGCTGGGCTGTGGAGAGGCTGTAGATGCACTGAGTGATGCTCACTTTGGACCAGGATCAGGACCAATCTGGATGGATGATGTGGACTGTAGTGGATTAGAATCGTCACTGAAGAACTGTAGATCAGCAGGATGGGGAAAACATAACTGTGATCATTCCAAAGATGTTGGAGTCATCTGCTCAGGTATGTTACTATATCTTCATTTATAAACTTAAAGATTTATAGTTTTTCTCTTTTATTTTTAGAATGATATTTTTCTTCATCATAAAAATATGTTACTCTGTCCTCTTAATAAATTACAGGAGTCAGGCTGGTTGGTGGTTCTCGCTGCTCTGGGAGAGTGGAGGTACTTCATGGAGAGACCTGGTACACGGTGTGTGATGCTGCCTTTGACCAGCAGGAGGCAGAGGTTGTGTGTCAAGAGCTGGCCTGTGGGCTTCCTGTGGAGGTGCTGGGAGGAGCTGCTTTTGGCAGAGGGGAGGGTCAGGTGTGGTCAGAGGAGCTTCAGTGTAGAGGCAACGAATCTCAGATTCACTCCTGTCCAACATCAACTTCACTCAAACACAACTGCTCCCATGACAGTGATGTGGGACTGGTGTGCACTGGTAAGAACTGCATATTGGATTTGCTGTTGTATTTCTCTGAGTGTTCTCTGAGTGGCCTTTTATATAGAAGTCAAGAAGCTTTTATTGTCATTCCATCCATGTACAAGTACCTAGTGGATTGAAAAGGTGCAACATGGAAGAGAAGAGTACGAAGTGCAAACGTGCAGTTAAGTGTGTAAACAAAAATTTAAGCTAGAAAACAATATAAATAATGCGATAAATTAAATAGACATTAAACACAGTACACAAACAGGGCAACACTGACACAGCACTCCAGTATCCAGATCCAGTACTTCATATCTGTGAGTGGCAAAAGTGGGAGAAACTTTGCTTCCAGTATCTGGCATGACCTGCTTGTGCAGCAATAACTGCAACTAAACGTTTCCAGTTACTGTTTATTAGTCCTGCACGCCAGCTTGGAGGAATTTTAGCCTGTTCCCTCATACAGGACAGCTTTAACTTTGGGATGCTTGTGGGTTTCCTCCCAGGAACTGCTTGCTTCAGGTTCATCCACAACACTTCTGTTGGATTAAGATCACGACTTTGACTTGACTTTATTCTTCTTTAACTATTTTTGGTGGAATAGTTTGTGTGCTTAGGGTCGTTGTCTTGCTGTATGACCCACATTCTTATGAGTTTCAGTTCACAGACCAATGTACTGGCATGGACAATCAAACAAGGGGCTCATGTTTGATAGAATAATTTTGTGTTTCCATTTATTGTATATCTTAATTTTCTTTAAATGTAAACAGCTTATTATATCTTTTAGCCAGAGATTAAAGGATGGGGAGAGCTTTGCTTTTAAAATAAGAGAATGAGTCGTCTTGCTAATTAGGGCTGTACCCAACTCAGAATTTTGCCAGTCAAATCGGATTCGCCCGTCCTGGCCGACAATTCGACTATTCGTTTATGTTTTTTCTCCATGTATATTATCTAGTAATCAGTAAATCAGTCTGCGTACGTATCAGATCTGATGTCCTCATTTAGAAAATCAGCAGAGTCACAGGAACATATTTTTTAACTAAAAGAGACGTGGCGTATGATGATCGATCCGAATTGGAGCCTTTCATTACAGAATATAGCGTTGGGCAGCAGCTCGTACTTATGCTAAACATTCGCACTAATAGCTTATAGTCTTTTTAATTTAACTTTTAACAGCTCCTTCAGTAGGATGACCTTCGTCTTCAATCTCTCACAAATAGTCTCAGCTGTAGATGTATAAATAAAATATAAATGTAATTTAAGTTCTAAAATTACAAAAAAAAGTCAGCTTTGAAGCAGTGTTCGATGTCTGACTAAATGACGAGCAGAATTAGTTTTAATTTGTTCGGATTCTTTTCTTCAAAAGCTCCTCCAGAGTTTTTCTGAGACATCGTTCCACCTGTGTTGCTCTGCTTCACAGCTTTATCTTCCTTCAACGGTAAACCACCAGCTCATGTTGTCACGTGTCTTGTGCATTTTCATAAGCTTTAATCTGTTTTACAAAAAAAAAAAAAAAAGGTCACTGTTGTCGACTCGTCGACTTCTAGAGGGCAGCCCTATTGCTAATAGTGTGGGAAGGGCAAGGGTTTTAGAGAGTGGAGTCGACAGATGTACCATCTTTAGGTATAGTCCAAAGGAGTGCAAACAATGGTGGTTCTGTTTGTTCTATTTGTTTAGCAGCAGTTAGTTAAAACCATAAAATAATTGACTGCCAGAAAGGGGTTAGGGCAGGACATAACGTGTATCAAGTCAGCCACAACCATGTGTTGTGAAGATCACACTTTCATAGATCCCTGTTCTTTAAACAAGGTGGACACACACACGCCTACTGACTGAAAACACCTGACTCCGGTTTCACCTTTAAATTACCTGCTAGTCCTAAAGATTCACATACATTTTCCATTCACAGATACACTATTATTGAATCTTCAATAAATAAATAATATTGTGTATTTTTGGACATTTTTGAAGATATTTATGAATACATAGTAATATTAATATTTTTATAATGTGATGTTTGTTTTGATGAAGATGAATCGTGAAGTTTTATGTCAAATATATGTATGTATGTATATACAGTATATAAAATCATAATTGACCTCCTGTTCATCTTTCTCTCACTGACAGTCGGGGTGCAGCTGGTGGCTGGTGGGAGTCGCTGTGCTGGGAGAGTGGAGGTTCTTCATAGAGGACAGTGGGGAACAGTGTGTGGTGATAACTGGGATATGAGAGATGCTGCAGTGGTGTGTAAAGAGCTGGGCTGTGGAGAGGCTGCAGATGCACTGAGTGATGCTCACTTTGGACCAGGATCAGGACCAATCTGGATGAATGATGTGGACTGTACTGGATCAGAGTCTACACTGAAGAAATGCCAGTCAGCACTATGGGGTAAACATGCCTGTAATCATTCTAAAGATGCCGGAGTTATCTGCCTGGGTAAGTAATCATAAACTTTAATGCAAAAATCAGTGAGTCTAATTTTCTTATCAATGTTTTTGTTATTCTCTTTTCTTCCTTGGTTGGTATTTTGAATTTCGAATATAGTGGCAGTGAATCTTTATAATCAGCATCATCATCAATTTTATTGATATAGTGCCTTTCCCATTTTCAAGTATGCTTTATATTCCATCATCTTACAAGTAAGAAAAATCCTGTTTGTAATTGAAAATAGTATGAAGACAAAATGTTAAAGAAAATGTATTTGTTTTCTTTGTTATTTAAAAATTTGATATCAGCTTCTTAGCCTATAGCTTCTTTTTTAACATTCTGTAAGCATTTTGGAACAATATTTGCAGCAGTCTTAATAGCTATGTATTTCACATTATAAATTATATAGGATTTCAGCTGTGCAACATTTTGGGGTCTTCTTTGTTGTAGTTTTCCTTTCACAACGTGCCAAATGTTTTTAATAGGTAACAAGCCTGGGCTGATGTTAATAGTTTGGAGAGGCGTACATGTCAGAATTTATATTGGTTTGGTATCATTTGAGCTGTAATTTTTGTGTTAGTTCAAACAAATCTACAGTATATATGTGCTTGCTAGTTATTTCAGTCTTACTACACTTTAATGCAATGTTAGAGTTAGGTTTACCTTTGCATGTCTGTGTAATCGTTTACTTAGGCAAATGTTATTGATTACAAAAGTTTGTTTGCTTCGGTCAGAAACAAACATACTTTGGCCTGCGCCGAGCTAAAAGAATCAAACAAAGAATGAAGGATGTGAAGCATCAGTACAGCCACTCCTTTTACAAAGCTGTTGACTCTCTTTGGAATTTCTGTTAAGCGTTGCTCAGAACTCATCTGAGAGGACAGACTATTATTTACTGCACTATTTGCTTGCACAAATAAGCATCTGATCTTTTTATATTTCTTAAGTCATTTAAACTTTTTTTTACTTTAATTTGCATTATATAAATGAGATTTATTATTGTCCATTTTTTTAGATCCACCCATTAAATCATTTTATCGCAACAGTTTTATTAGTCATAATTCATCATGTATCATCACCGCTAAACATTCTTTTTTTCTTTTTCCATAATATATTAGGAGTCAGGGTGGTGGGAGGTTCTCGCTGCTCTGGGAGAGTGGAGGTGCTAAATGGAGAGACCTGGTACACGGTGTGTGATGCTGACTTTGACCAGCAGGATGCAGAGGTTGTGTGTCGAGAGCTGGGCTGTGGGCTTCCTGTGGAGGTGCTGGGAGGAGCTGTTTTTGGCAGAGGGGAGGGTCAGGTGTGGTCAGAGGAGCTTCAGTGTAGAGGCAACGAATCTCAGATTCACTCCTGTCCAACATCACCTTCACTCAAACACAACTGCTCCCATGGGAGTGATGTGGGACTAGTGTGTGCTGGTAGGAGTTGCCTTAATAGTTAATCTCATTTTTTGTTTCAGTGAAGGACTGCTTTCTAGGGTTGTGCCCATACAAATAATTCAGAAAGTTAAAATATTTAACATCTAAAAATGTAAAGTGTTCTGCAATCACATTAACCTTAATAGACTTACTGTCCTAATATGTGTAGTACTAAACGTGAGTTAATCTCCATTAAGCACATTCATAGTGGTGAATAAAAAAAATTACAGCACAAAAAAGTACAAAAAGTCAAGGTATCTGAATCAGGGTATTTTGCTCTCTCTCTTTCTCTCTCTCTCTCTCTCTCTTTCTCTCTCTCTCTCTCTCTCTCTCTATCTATCTATCTATATCTATCTTTCATTTGATCACTTTCTCTCTTATACAGCTCGTGTAAGGTTAGTGGATGGTGGGAGTCGCTGTGCTGGGAGGGTGGAGGTTCTTCATAGAGGACAGTGGGGAACAGTGTGCGGTGATTACTGGGATATGAGAGATGCTGCAGTGGTGTGTAGAGAGCTGGGCTGTGGAGAGGCTGTAGATGCACTGAGTGATGCTCACTTTGGACCAGGATCAGGACCAATCTGGATGGGTGATGTGGGCTGTAGTGGATCAGAGTCTACACTGAAGAGCTGTTCATCATCAGAATCAAGTAAACATAACTGTGATCACTCCAGAGATGCTGGAGTCATCTGCTCAGGTAAACTATACTTAACATCAGAAAGATTGATCAACTACAGATATATAGACTGGGGTGATGACAGTGAATCACAAGGTGTTGCTGTAGTCGAACCAAAGTCACTAGCTTTTCAGCCATCAGATGAACAAGACAAAAAAAAAAACCTCAGAACTTCCAGTTGCTCATGTGGTTGTTCTTTGTCAGGTTATCTATCTATCTATCTATCTATCTATCTATCTATCTATCTATCTATCTATCTATCTATCTATGTGCCGAAGGCAAACAACACAAGGGTAAATAAGCATAGGCTAATTACTCACTATTTCACTGCACCTGCTGCTAGCAGTAAAATCCTCCCCCACTGCGATCTGAGCACCCATCCTGTGGATCAGCATATCTGTTTTAATGGTGCTGTATTTAGTCTCCCATATGGGTAGCTGTCTACTACAAAAATAACTAAAAAAACGAAAAACGCACAAACAGTTGTACACAGAAGGAATCAGCTGACAACAATGAAACTTAGTGGGTAGGTTTGACATTGTGAGACATGCAAATTATTCAAGTTGTAACGCTCAGTCATGCATGTGACGTGAGGAAGAAAGGCCCTCTACCTGACTGACCCAACAGCCACAATTGTAGTAAAGACAATTAATTAATCAGTCTGTGGAAACACAATGGTTCTTTATTGGAGAATGCAGTCCCATTAAGCTTAATAGGGAAAAACTCAGACCTGTTATTTCTGCAAAAGGAGGTCGCACAAAATATTGAATGAATAATTTTGGTCTGTTGGTATTATGTTTTCAGCACGTTAGAGTTATGTTCATCTATCTAAGTGGTGTCTAGAGAAACATCCATAGATAACCAGATCACTCTGAATTAATCTAACTTTAGTTACTTTTGTTTTGTGGGGTCCTCCTTTGGTGGGGTCCTCCTAAACACTTTTACAAACTCCCTTCACAGGAAAAACAAAAGCAAGCCAGCCGGCTAAAATGCGAGCCACAAAATGGACAAAACATGCTTTAGCGTCGTGACCATCCCACACTACATTCACTCTACCACCATGAAACAGTTTGATTGACAAGAGTCCACAAAAAGCACTTCCGGTGTGTTAGACCTACTCTTTCCATCAGAGTTTGCAGTTTGTAAAAGTCTCATACCTTGAGCATCAACTCATGTCCCCTGCCTTAATTGCCTAGTCTTATAGTTATTAATTATTCACCTGAATACAACTGACATACTGTACAAGGCATGATATGGGGAGCAGTAATTTTCCAAGGATTGTTTAAAAGTTCATGCATGATGCTGAGTCTTTGTCATAAATGTGTCACACAGTGAAAGAGCCTCCTTATTTTTTTCAGTTCCGCAGCACTGTACTGTCAAGCTGCCTCCTTGTCCATTACTGGTGCCTTGGCCATTCCACACTGAACAGTACCAGTTGTCGAGGCTCAGACACTCCACACAATCATGTTCTTTATCCTTGATATCTTCCAGAAAGTCTTAACACCCCTTTCCCACCAGGTTCTACTTTTGGCACCAATGTAGTGATAACAAATATCAACAAACGTTTCGGTTTACAAGCTATGGTTGTCTTTATTTTAATTTTATTAATTTATTATTATCATTATTTTTTCATGATATTATTCCAGGAGTCAGGCTGGTTGGTGGTTCTCACTGTTCTGGAAGAGTGGAGGTGCTTTATGGAGAGACCTGGTATACGGTGTGTGATGCTGACTTTGACCAGCAGGATGCAGAGGTTGTGTGTCGAGAGCTGGGCTGTGGGCTTCCTGTGGAGGTGCTGGGAGGAGCTGCTTTTGGCAGAGGGGAGGGTCAGGTGTGGTCAGAGGAGCTACAGTGTAGAGGCAACGAATCTCAGATTCACTCCTGTCCAACATCATCTTCACTCAAACACAACTGCTCCCATGACAGTGATGTGGGTCTGGTGTGTGCGGGTAATTGTTTATTATTTATTTATTAGTTAAGTGCACAAGGACATTAAAAATATTCCATGTTCAAAAAAAATTGTATATGATGATTTCTGATCTCTCTCTCTTTGTCTCTATATATTTATTCTTTTCTCTCTTTTGTTTTTGATTCCTCTCTCTTTCTCCCTGCCTTTATGTTGCTGAAAGGCAATGTAATGTTGGTGGATGGTGACAGTCGCTGTACTGGGAGAGTGGAGGTTCTGCATAGAGGACAGTGGGGAACAGTCTGTGCTGTTGGAGGAAATGCAGTAGCAGCAGCGGTGGTGTGTAGGCAGTTGGATTGTGGGGCACTGCTTAATGTTGAACTTGCCCTAGGAGGATCTGGACAGATCTGGATGAGCCATGTGGACTGCAGTGGATCAGAGTCTACACTTAAACACTGTGGATCACTGGGATGGGGCAAACACGACTGTGCTCATAATTCAGATGTGGACATTATCTGTTCAGGTATGCTTCATTTCTCTTAAAATTCTTGCTTGCATGTGCGTCTACGAGAGAGAGTGAGAGAGAGATATGTGTTCATTTTTGTAGCACTATATTTTACAGTACGGAATTGAAACCTTTATTGCCCTGAAGCTAATTTGGCTTGCACATCAAAAATCCACACTAAACATTAAAACACAAACAACAATAAATAACAATAAATAAAACACCAACCATGTAAGAACATCATGACATCAATAAGAAAGAAACACACAAATTCAAAACTAGAGTTACATGTGTGACACCTGGGGTCATAATAAGGAAGGACAAGTCTTAAATGAAGAAGAAATTAAAACAAAGCTAGTAAAGAAACTAGCAAACTATAAAAAACAAAAAACTGGGCCCAGGATTACAAAAACAACAAACATGCAGACAAAACACCAAGCAACAACAGGAAGTATAAATGAACAAGGACTAACGAGAAACAACTGAGAAGGGGTGGAGCAACAAACTAGGGACAAGTGAGGGTCCTGACAAAAGGGCGAAGACAGGTGGAGCAATAACCACAACAAACAGATGCTCATGGAACAGGATAACAAAAGGCACATGGAAGTGACAAGAAACAGAAAACCAGAGAAAACAGTGGCAAATAAGGGCAAGACAAGACAGGACATGACAAGTTGCATACATTGTACATGTGCCTTGGTCTAAACTGTAAACGTATTTCAAATCATTTCAAATGTTTTTCTTGGTTGGTTTTTGGTGCCACAGGTTTGGTACTACAGTAGTTTTTTTTCTTTTTTAGGGCATTTAAATTGTTTCAGCCATGCACCATGCTTGGGCAATGGTTCTGATTTATTAACCCTATATATACCTTTATATGCCTATATGTAAACTATAATGTAACAGGGCACTTACCTGGAACAGAAACAAATGTCACATGTCAACACGCATATAAAAATGCCTGAATTCAAACAAAAGATGGCATGTTGTTAAAGTAAAGGTGTAAATATCAGACATTAAATCTAAAATTGTGACCAACTGTTTCCTGTACATTCTGTGGTTTTAAACCTAAATCCTAAAAAATCCTGTTTAGGGGATTAAGTATACTTCAGTTCCCTCATAAATGACAATTAATTATATATTTCACAGCCAAATTTATAATATAGCCACATCTTTAGGTACAAGCATGCAATTAGAGCCCAATGTTTTATTAAACATTGTAAACAAAAAGAATTACATGAAAACAATGCCTGACCAGTAAGAGCAAGGGGCAGTATTCACTCCCTCTGCATTGCATGCTTGGGTGTCCAATATGCCCAGGTGATCAATTTGCTGCGGGACAGCAGCAAGCACTGCCATAGCAATCCTTCTGACAGGCTGAAAAGGCAGCTCAACTTCCTGGCCACCAATGCCTTAAATTCTCCTCTTCCACTGAAGTAGACCCCATCCGATCCTTATTGCAATTGCCAGGGCCCTGGCTGCTTTTTTGGAAAGATTATGAGCATTGAGTCTTCCATTCTTTCTCCTCCTTTTCCCAAAGGAAGAAATCTGGAAGAGGATGACAAAAATGCATAGTCCCTCACTCATCCTCCATCCAGGAGCCTGAGAAGGAGGTATACAGCATTTAGTTTGAACACAGAATGCATGAGCTGGGCATCTTAAACTCTCCTGTTGTCTTTAAAGAACTGTTCAGTCCTGCTAGTCATGAGGTAGAAATGTGACACTAACAAGCAGGAGAGTGAAGCCTTATCCAGGTGTCTTCATCAGAAGCCAGCTGCACCCCAATATACTCTGTGTTTAAGACCTAGTCGTCCTCCAAGAAGATTGCTCAACCACACAGGGTAAATAAACCCCAGGACTCAACTCCCTTCACCTCTGACACATAAACAGGGGGTTGAATTGTTCTTTGGTTCCTACTGTCCAAGCCCTGATTCATCCACCCTTAGTGGAAATGGACAAGTAGATGGATGTTCACCCAGGCATCCACACTGTGTCATGGCCATCTCAGATGCTCCGTCACATAGTTCATGCTTGGCTACAAAAGCAGTTACCCTTTTTTCAGTCTTTCTTGGAGGTCAGCTTGAGGGTTCCAAATACCAAAAGTGCACCAAACACCTTCCCTGTTCTCAGGTTTTGGTGAAATCATAAAATTTGTTTATCTGCACTACTGAGAGAGTGAGGAAATCCATTTCTCAGAATTGGCACCCCTTTGGGCATGGTGCTTTTGAGAAAGGTGGTGATGGTTCCTTTGTTCTCTGGTTTGGGCATGATTTCTGGTGGAAAATGGCATTTGGTTTCCACATTTGGGAACACCTGTATTCCCAACCCATAAACATCTTTGAGGTTCTAAGGTTTCTAGATCTGAGATGAGATCTAACACGGGAGTCGCACATTCTATTTAACTTCTCAAGCGTGCCTCTCCTGTGGAGCAGTGCTCATTTCAGCTTGCTGCATGCAACTGACATAGAAGGCCATATGAATGTCGGGCAGATCTCTTCTTCATGTCCATGCACCCACATCTGGTGAAACAGATTTGAGAGAAATACAACAAGACCTCTGTAGATCTTTTGCAAAAGTGGACTGTCCTCTCTTCTTTTTACTGAGAGACAGCATACAAACTCCTAAGAGCCTCCAAGCTTATCCTTCTTCTTAGGTTCATTCTTCTATGCATTCATTTATCAGATTTTATAAACTGCTGTTTATTTCTCAAAGTAAAGCTATGCAGTGGGTAGTATCACTGAAAACTCTCCTACAGGCTGCAGGTGCCTCTTCTGCGCTTTGCATGTTCTGTACTGCAGGTTAAACACCCCATCATAATCTATTTTGTCAACACATTCTCCCCTCAACGACATCCTCTGTGTCCTACTACGGTATGTCGCATTCATCTCCCACCCATTCCCATTCCATCTCTTTTTGTCTGCCCCTTCCACTGCATTCCTGACCATCACCATCATTCTTGGTTCCCTTTGTATATATTTAAATGTGGGTGCATTTCACACAGGTCACAGGAAGGCCAGACTTGCTGATGGTCCTCATCTGTGCTCTGGAAGATTAGAAGTAATCCATGGGAAAACCTGGTACACGGTGTGTGATGCTGACTTTGACCAGCAGGATGCAGAGGTTGTGTGTCGAGAGCTGGGCTGTGGGCTTCCTGTGGAGGTGCTGGGAGGAGCTGCTTTTGGCAGAGGGGAGGGTCAGGTGTGGTCAGAGGAGCTTCAGTGTAGAGGGGATGAATCTGAGATTTCCCTTTGTCCAATATCATCTTCACTTGGGCTCAACTGCACTCATGACAGAGATATAGGACTAATATGTTCTGGTTGAGTATAATGTTTAAGCTTTCTGATATTAAATATTAATTACTTCACATTATACAAAAACAAGTAGTAGCTGTAGCTACAATACTACAAGTATTGTAGCTGCATTTCTGTTTACCTGCTGTCTAAGTAAATTCTTTGTGCTTTCAGGGCACACTGGTGCTCGGCTGGTGAACGGCTCTGATGCCTGTTCTGGTCGAGTGGAGCTCCAGTACCTCAGTGAGTGGGGCACAGTGTGTGATGTAAGCTGGGATATGAGAGCTGCCAGTGTCCTCTGTGGTCAGCTGAAGTGTGGGAGTGCTGTGGCTGTGTTGGGGTCAGACTGGTTTGGGGAGGAGAGTGGCCAGATCTGGGCTGATGTGTTTGATTGTCAGGGGAACGAAACACACCTGTCACAATGTCTCATTTCATCATGGAGTCGAGCTGCATGCTCTCATAAACAGGATGCTGGAGTCATCTGCAGCGGTGAGTTCTAATACACATGTCAATATGTAAATATGTGAATATGTAAATAATACAAAATTCATACATTTTACGTTTAAGGTATAATGTTTACAGAGTTAGGCCAAAGTAACAGTAGCAGCCTTGCCTAAGGACTCTTATTGGAATAAAATAGGATGCTTCCCAGGTGGGTGATAACATGTATTTGATCTCGAAGGAAGTTACTCTGTCACAGTACTATACATACTGCACAGGGAAAAACAGATTACTAGAATGAATAGACAGAGTTACAGAAGAGCTATTAACCACAGACATTAAACATCGATGTGGTCGATGTGGATATATGAGGTATGAAGTATGTACATACATTAATCAGAATAAATAGAGTGGGGGTTACAGAGGAGCCATTAACAATAGGTTATAAAAGTGAAAGGAGTACATATACCTATATGAAGTATGTAATGCATTAGACCTATGCAGGAGCAGCCTTGGTGGATATTACACTAATAACATATTAGGAGATACGAGGTAGTAAAGACTATCATAAAATATAATATTAATAAAATATTATCACTAGGAGCCACAGTGACAGGAGTAGCTCATAGAGAACAAAGATAAAGTGGAAGTGTAGTAACAGCAGCGGGTCACGTAAAACATCTCTGTCTATCCACTGTAGCGTGCAGGGGGTGTAATGCATTGTCCATGATGGCAAGCAGCTTATTAAGAGTCTGTTTTTCTGTCACCATCTCCAGAGTATCCAATTTGACTCTACACAGAGCTAGCCTTCTTGATCAGTTTCTTCACTGTGTATTTGAATAGCGCTAGCAACAACAGACTGGTAAAAATCCAGATGTGTGATCAAACCCCAGCCTACAGCATATAGGACAGAAGTGTTACCCATTACATTATACCGACCTTTGTAAATGCTAACTGACATGATGCATACATCAGACCAAACCAAAGGACAAAAGACAAAAGGGTAAACAAAAATACACGGATAGAATGCTCAGTAAAACACAGAGTAGCTATGTGTGAGGGTGTGAACCACTGTGAAGGTGACTAAATGAGAGACAAGTGTGTGAAATCAGTACTCTAGAGATGACAAATGGGAAAACGGGGTGTTATTGATCGAAGGTGGAAACGTGGCTATGGATTCTGATTCTGGGTGTTGGATTTTGGGAGTTGGGGGTTTGGGAGATCTGAGGCAGAGGACAAACCTGGAAGCATGAGATCTATGTGTGTAGTTTTGCTGTTTTTTGGGTTTGTTTCTTAGGTTCCTCTCTGGCATTTCATGAGGGGCGAGTGCGGTTGTCTGGAGGGTTGGAGTGTGAGGGGGAGGTGGAGGTGTACTTCATGCAGGACTGGAGGAGAGTTCTGCTGGACTCCTGGAGTGGGTCTGAGGCCTCTGTGGTCTGCAGACAGCTGGGCTGTGGCTCTGTGTTCAGCTTCTCCAGCTCCTCTCCATCCAGTCCTGAACACAGCCACATGTGTGTGACGGGTTTCAACTGTTCTGGGAGTGAAGCTCATCTGGGGAACTGCAGCAGCGCACAAGCAGTCAACTGCAGCTCCAGAGAACAGCTGTACATCACCTGCTCTGGTAAGTATTGTGGTAGGACAAAGCAAAAACAAGAGTAAGCATATTAACTAATCAGAGGCAGCTCCCTGTTCTTGTGGATGTAGCACTTCACGCCATTAGATTAGTTTAGTTGCCGGTGAATAAAAGCCTTTCTATAAATATAGGGGCACAAAACCTTGTAGAGGGCCATGAGCATAACTACAGGCCTGAGGTTTTCATATTTTTTGGGAAGATGAAAGAGCTGAAATAAAAATGATTGCTTTAAACACCACAGACAGTTAACTACTGTATATGTATGTGTATTGAATATTCAATGCTGTGAAAAAAGGACAGACAAAACATGGATGAGAACTGATATCATTTATGTATGAAACACTGGTCACATAAGGGAGTCAATAAAAATCAAGTGTACATAAGCCACCTCAGAAGCCCATGGCAGATTCTGTTACTGTTGCCTCAAACAAACTGCCACCTCTGCACAAACAATACTCATAAAACTCATAAACTATCCCCCCTGCTTTTCTTTTTGTTTCTCAACATTTCCACAGCTAGTAATTGTTTACTTTTTGCTGCTTCACAACTTTCCACTTTCCACACCATTTTCCACTAGTCTTTTTTAATCTGAAACACAGAAACGTCATACCGTATAAAAGGCCAACATTTGTCAGAATACCCATAGTGGAGACCTTTCTCATAATTTGAGAACAGCCAGTCTGCCTTGTCTTTGGAGGTTTCCATGTCAGACTTAAATACACAGCCCAAATAAATAAAATACATTCACCATAAAGTAGACACAGAAGAATGTAAATAATTCACGTGTCTGATGATTGTGATATTATCAGTGCTGTTATGACAAATAAGTATACTATGAATGCAAAACAAACAAGTCATATATAAAGCAGAACTAGTGGGTCAATGGGGAGATATAGGGATCATTATAGAGATCATGATCAGTGTATTTGAAATTCTATTTCTCTGGACTTGATTTGTGTTTCTGGAGTTTCTGTATATGTAGTTTCAGCTCACAGCTCCATCAGGCTGGTTGGTTCTGGAGGAGACTGTGCAGGAAGGCTGGAGGTTTTTCACAGCGGATCATGGGGGACAGTGTGTGATGACTTATGGAATATTGAGGATGCGCAGGTGGTCTGCAGACAGCTACAGTGTGGAGTGGCCCTCAGTGCCCCGGTACCAGCTCAGTTCGGACCTGGAACTGGACCCATATGGCTGAATGAGGTGGGATGTGAAGGAAACGAGACATCCCTGTGGAACTGCAGATTTCAGCTGTGTGGAGAGGATGAATGCGGACACAAGGAGGACGTAGGAGTCGTGTGCTCAGGTAACGCTATGGTTGACATTATTATAGACACTACTGAAATACACACCCATTTAGCTGAGTAAATTATTCACTCAGCTAAATGGCCAGTTGCAAAGGATACATGTACAGCACTCAAAAACGATCCACCCTGAACTACAATCTAATAAAAACATATCACACATTAGATTTATTCTCACTCTGTGGTGTTTTATGTGGGTGAGGCAGTACTGGCTGTTGTCATAATCAACACACACTCAGTATCAAAAGAGTAGTTGCACAAATAGCTGCACCCTGAAGGAATGAACTGGCAGGACTAAAACTTGGTAGGTAGGTTTGACAGCATGAGACATATGAATAATAAATCAGTTTTTACACTGGGCCATGCATAGCACATACGCGAAGAAAGGCTTTATCGCTGTACATGACTAAACCAACAGCCATGGTTGCAGACATAACATTTATTTTCCTTCTGAAGAGCATTGCAATCTTTCATTCTGGGTGCAACTATTTTATAACTTTTTATAATGAGTGTATGTAATATATATATATATGCGTGTTTTGGTAGGTTTTTTTTTTCGTATGCTTGTTTTAACAGATGAAGTAATGCTGTTCAGTAATTTAGTACTTCTGACCTGTTATCTTTGTAATATTTGACAGCTTTATTCATTTATCCCAGTTGCATGGTGTAAACTAATATGTAATTTCATAATAGCAAAGCATGTAATTAATTTCTTTATTCTGCTTAATTTGAATAAAAATGTAAAATTATATTGCTTATGAAATGCATCCAAACCATTATATTAAGTGTCCATCTCTGCAGGGTATAAAGAGATCAGACTCACTGAGGGCTGTGAGGGGAATCTGGAGGTGTTCTACAATGGAACCTGGGGTAACGTGTGTGTAAAAGATATAAATGAAGAAACAGTAAGTCTGGTCTGTCAGGAGCTGAACTGTGGAAGATCTGGCAGTGAGGGCCAATCCAAAGCAAGAGTGGAGTCAGCTCCTAACTGGCTGGATAATCTGAAATGTAGGAAACATGACTCCACTGTGTGGCAGTGTCCATCTTCCCCCTGGGGACAGAACAGCTGTGATAATCGTGATGAAGTGGCTCGCATCACCTGCTCAGGTAAGCAGCTTTGGTCAAGTTTTCTTGGTCTTGGCTCTGCAAGCTGTCCTGCGCATTTGAGTTTTTTTTTTAGTGCCACAGAAAACATTCAACAGTAGACATAAAGATCATGGAAGACAAAACAGGTCAATACAAATATACATAAATGTTTTCTACAACAGGAAAGAAAAACCATCCTGTGCTGGAGAACCCTCTGAAATGCTCCTCATCTACTAACCAGAGACAATGTTCAAGTAAGGACTCTTAGACACTAAATCTACAATGACACAGTCATTGAGAATGTTGATGCATCCCTGCAGTCCAGTGCTTAGTGCTCAGCAGCACTTACACATTTGTAGATGTTAATTAAATCTCATCTAAGCTTCAAATTTGTGACTGACCCTCACAGTACAAACACATCCTACTGATTTGTACTGTAGTGTTGCAGTTCTGAGACTGCAGTAGTTAACACATGTCAATGTGTGATGTAGATCACCTGCCTCTCAGGCTGAGTGGAGGAGATGGAAGCTGCTCTGGGAGGTTGGAGGTGTATCATAATGCTGCATGGGGGTCCATCTGTGATGATCTGTGGGACATCAGGGATGCTCAGGTAGTCTGCAGGCAGCTGGGCTGTGGGCCGGTGCTGAGTGCTGATGGGAGTTCTGTGTTTGGTGCTGGTTCAGGGCCTGTCTGGCTGAACAGAGTGAAGTGTAGAGGGAATGAGATTCACCTGTGGGATTGTTCTCATTCCCTGAAGAACCACACTGACTGCTCCACCAAGCAGCATGCTGGAGTCACCTGTGCAGGTCAGAGCGGTCTGGTAAATTTAATCAACATTTTTCTTCTGTTGGGGACTGCTTTTAAGGCAGATTTTTACAATATGAATAATAGAGAAAGTAAATTCCAACTTTTTTTGACAAGTTTTTGTCATTTTTAATTGTTTGCATAATTTAAAAAATCACATTCAGTGTACCCAATGCTGCACAATGTAACTTTGAATAAAAAGTCTGCTTACACTACACTAAAAGTAAGGTTTGTTTTTGCCTTCTCAGTGACTCTTTACATTAATAATGATGAAGTACTATAATGTTAAGTTTATGCAGTACGGTGCTACCCGCTTATCAAATATCAAATCACTAGTTAAGAGATCCACTTCCTATAAGTGTACTACAAATTATGTTTATTGCTGGACACACAGCAGTTCTCTCTATTTCACACGTGTAATTGCATAAAAGAAAATGTTCTGTTACAGCCACTGTATCTCTGAATAAGATGAAAACATTATGACTCTAAATCTCAGTGTCAACATAAATAATTACTAATGAGCTCGAACAGGTTCCTCAGCCAGAGTAAGTACTTGGATTAGGTGGCGAGGTCTCTACATGTCTAAATATCTAGCTTTTTATTTTTCCATTCTGCAGACATATCGGTATCTCCAACTGTTACATTAGAAGTTACTACCATCACAGGTACTCTTTTATTCACTTCTGGGATTTTCCAAAATCTCTAAATGCATTTTTCAGTGGAGTTTCTATTCTGTATTTGTATTTACAGTCAGTCAGACAGAGAAGAAAGTAGTTAGTCCTCCACCAGTTGCATCCATCTCTCCAGTGCCTCTACTGGTTCTGGGAGTGCTGCTGTTCCTGGCTTTAGTGCTTCTGGTTGTGCTGTTGTACCAGAACAGAGCGCTCAGGAGAGGTAGAGAGATTCAGATCATTCTCTAAACATCATTAGTCCTTCTTCTATATGTCTACTGAAACTGGCTCCATGTTTCCTCTCTGTCTCTTTCGGGGGGGGCAGGTGCTTTCTTAAAAAAGGAAGCATAAGACTCCTGGACTGAGGCCATACCTATGAGGAGATTTCGACCCAGAGACTCATCCGTAATGGAATGACTCAAAAGGGTATATGAAAGCTTACACGTATAGTATACTTTGACTTGTGGTCAAAGTGGTTCATAAGCATAAACCGAGATATTATTTTTTGATATATTGTTAAAAAAGTTTACAATGTACAAAGTGCTTTTTTGTTGGTTTGGGCAAGCCAATTAAAATAGTTAGGACAGTGAGTTAATAGAAGGTTAATTACTTCTTACTGTAGGCCTATACTCCAAAGCTGTAACTCATGACTAAGGACTTACATCAAAGGACTACGCAAACATTTATAAAATAATGCTAATTGTATTTTCATAATTTTATCATTTCAACTCTGAAAGCCACTATAATCAATCCTACTCTGGCCCACAAATTAATTACCATATTATACACTATCAATCACAATGTAATTTTATTGTAATAATATTAATAATAATGATATTGACAATAATAACAGTAATAAAGCAGGTACATAGACATACATTTGACATTTGTGGACTGTGTAAACTGCAGCAGGTGTCTGGTTGTGCTGTGATGGAAAGAGAGAGAGGAGAGAGAGAGAGAGAGGAGGTACTCAAATATAACAAAATATAAACAAAATGCTGGTAAACCAGGTCCTTAAGGCCCACCATATCTACAGCGTAGATGGAGTCAGCTATTGCTCTGTTGCCTGTTAATGCAGGTAATGTAAATATGTGGTAACTACAGTGTTATGAAAGTTTGTGTTGGAGTTGGTGTCTCCAACGCTGCCCTCTACTGGCTGAACATCTTTTTCATCTACATAATCCATTGTACTGTAGTTAATAGGAGCTTTTAGGTGTTTCTGTCTGATGTCGTTCAAGATTCTGAATGTGTTTCTAACAGGAAATATCGTCTCTGAGGAACAGCAGTCAGGGTACGAGGATGTGGATGAAGAGCTTCTCTCAGGTAAGAGGACCAGAACATTACTCTGGAAATTACTTTGGAAACTTCTGTAATTATAATCTCTTATTATTACCCAGGTATTTCTCTTTGAATAAACATTTAGACTGGAAAGACTGATGAAGAAATGAACTTTCTTCTTTCTCCTCTCCTCCAGCAAAGGCTGTAAATGAGGAAAAGGCTGAATATAAGAATGATGTCATCACCAGTGACCTGAAAGGTGGGTATCTTTATAGGTCACTTCATTCACAGACATTATAAAACACGACTGAGCTCTTTTAGTAAAAGCTGTTCCTGGTTTGTTTTAGGGGATGTGGGAACAGAAGACACTCCAGACAACTATGATGATGTCATCACTGCTGGACAGACACCATCAAGTGTGTTCCTGTTTTGTCATTTGTGCATTGTAAAGTCTTGGTTGGATTTTTGTGGAAGTAATATTGGTATAATACCTAAATTGTGTATGATCAGTAGACAGAATCCATGACAGACGTCAGACATTTCCTACCATGACCACAGCAGCCTGTCATCAGGCAACACACTGTAAAGCTGAAAATCTCACTGTCACTGATACTGACCTTCATGTCTATGTTCATAGAGAACAGAATGGAGATCTATGATGATGCAGTTTCAGCTGGAGAGAAGCCACACAGTTCTCTAGACATTCACTGTGAGTGAACACTTCACAAACATGACTCAGTAATAAAACTACATTTAATGCTCACTGGTATACATACTGATTTACATATATTGGTGCAGTGTTCACACCGGAGGGCTATGATGATGTCATCATTCCTGCAAAGGATGTTGAAGGAGCAGCAGGTGAGTCTACAGAGACTTTATTGAGGTGGAGACAGATTAGTTAGATTTAGTTAGAAGTAAGTTAGATTTAGATTAATATTTGTTTTCTTTAACCTTATACACACATAATCACAGAGGACTGTGAGGTACACGGATCTGAATCACTGTAACACTATATTGTAGTATAGCTGTAACGACAGTGATGATGCACATGTGGAGTGATGTCATGCCTGTGTTTGTTGTTACTTATTACAGTTTAATAAACAGAATTTACTGGAGGTTGATTTATTGTTGTTTTACTTTCAGGTTATGATGATGTGGGAGTGATGCCTCAGAAAGAGGGATAGACCCAAATAATACATCTGCTCAAGAAATCTGAGGCTCTTGAATCTAACCTGAAGGATAAACAATACCAAATGGTTATTGTTGAATTTTTATTAAGATATATTTTTGTGACAGTATTTTTTTTTATAAATTCCATTTAAAAGCTGTAGCCTATTTTAGCAAAATACATTCTAGACTCTTTTGCTTTTTAACTATGATGTAAACAAATGACTTATGTACATTATATTTCATGGTAATTTCATTGCCAGTTTTATTTAGATTTCTTTTCTTGCTTTTTCTTTGTAGCTCTTTGTAGCTGCTAGCCAGTCTTATTCACTCTGTATTTTATCAAAGATAAGTCGGTTCAGCCCTGACTGAGTAATGTGTAAATAAACAGAGCAGATACGCACAGGAAGGTGAAATTATTAGTAGCATATAATTAATAAACATCATGCTATCATGCTAAATACTGTGATTTGTTTTAAAGTGTGGATTCAGATTGTTTAGAGAAACCTCTTAGTACTACTACTTTCCCTACTAATTCTATTTTGTAAGGTTAGTATTTTAGCCAATGGTACTAAATAAAAATACTGAATGTCTTGTGTACTTAATAATAATAATAATAATAATAGTAGTTTACACTTCTATAGCGCCTTTCACAAACCCAAGGATGCTTTACAAACACAAAAATAAACCAACAAATAACCAAAAAAAATTATCATGAAGAATGAAAATGTTTAGAGAAAAGGTAAGTTTTTAAGTGAGTTTTGAAGACGGAAAGAGAGGGTGAGGTGCGTATAGATGAGGGTAGGGAGTTCCAGAGTGTGGGGGCAGCAACACTAAATGACCTGCCACCCATAGAAGAAAGCCTGGACCTAGGAACAGCTAGGAGACCAGAGTCAGAGGACCTTAGCCTACGTGATGGAACGTATGGATGAAGGAGGGCTGACAGATAGGTGGGTGCTAGGCCGTGTAGGGCTTTAAGGTTAAGGAGAAGGATCTTATAGTGGATGCGCTCTGTAACTGGTAGCCAGTGTAGCTGAAGAAGGATGGGGGTGATGTGTGCGGATTTCTTGGTGCGGACTAAGACTCTGGCTGCGGAGTTTTGAATATACTGTAGAGGGCGAAGGGTCTTGGAGGGTAGACCATGGAACAGAGCATTGCAGTAATCTAGCCTAGATGAAATAAATGCATGAACCAGAGTCTCAGCATCTTTCAAAGTAAGCAGTGGGCGGAGCCTAGCAATGTTACGAAGATGAAAAAATGCAGACTTTGTCAGAAATTTGATATGGGAAACAAAACTGAGGCAAGGGTCAAACAGAACACCGAGGTTCCGCACAGTAGTGGACGGGGTGACTGGTGTGTCATTAACGACAAGGACACAGTCAGAGTAAGTAGAGATAGCTGTCTTAGTACCAATAATTATAAACTCAGTTTTTTACTATTAAGCTTCAGAAAGTTAGCATTTAACCAGTTTGTTAGCTCCTGAATGCAGTGCAGCAGTGAGGAAGGTGGAGAAGAGTCAGTGGGTTTGAGGCTGAGGTAAATCTGAATATCATCGGCATAACAATTAAAATTGAGGCCATGAAAACGAATAATATTACCAAGGGGTAAAAAATAGATAATAAACAGCAGAGGACCAAGGACAGAACCCTGAGGGACTCCCTGAGTAACCAGAGCAGTGTTTGATCTGTGCTTCCCTAAGGTCACAAACTGAGATCTATCTGTTAAGTATGATATAAACCAGGACAGTACTACAGAGGAGAGACCGACAGAAGAGAGCCGTGAGATCAGTGTATTATGATTGACCGTATTGAAGGCTGCAGTAAGATCAAATATAGAAAATAATATATATATAATATAATATAATATATATATATATATTGTGAGGATGGACAGACAGACTGTGACGCACGCTGAGCTAAAAGCAAAGCTAGGTTTATTGAACAGGCTTGTAGCACAACACAGCAGCAACAAGACACAAGCGAACAAAACCAAGAGGGCAAGGACAGAGTCAGAGTAACGAGACGAGCAGAAGTCAGAACCAGGGAAACAATCAGACCAGCAACAGTATCCAAAGGGGAAAGACAAAGAGTGAACCAGGGAGTCAAACCAAGTAAGCAAACAAGAATAATTACAGGGAGAAACGCTCGGTACGCACAAAGGGGCAATACTTCGCACTGGGTCAGCGGGAGAGAGGGGTATTTGTACCGGGTGCTAATCAGCCTCAGGTGAAGTCAATATTCCGGGGACCTAGACCTGAGAGACGGAGCGGAACTGGGAGATGGTGGACATGTGACTATGCTGTCATCAAGTAGTGGATTAACCGAGTCCAGGAGATTGGGGATGGGAGGAGAGCCAGCAGGCGTGACATATATATATATATATATATATATATATATATATATATATATATATATATATATATATATATATATATATATATATATATAATAGAAAATTATTTTTACATTTAAAATAAATACATAGTTTGGTTATTATGGAAACTGAATTGTGCTGAAATTTAAATGTAATGTTCTCAAAGTACTTTTTCTTACTGACAGTATGCATAACTCCAGACTACAGCATTCTACGAAGTGCACACTTATTACAAGGTGGAATCCTCTTATTTAATATGATTTTTACATGATTTTTAATATGATTTTTTTAGTGCAACACAACACAAGCTGCAGTACTGTACAACAATGCTGTGTGATCATATAGTAAAGAGTTCTTGCCGCTTGCCAGTTTTCATGACTTACCTCTGGCAAAGTGTTTATGAAACTTTGCAGAAGAGTGACAACTTACAGAAAAAAATACCAAACAACAGTATACTGTTGTAAAATATAATAGTTAATAAACACAAGCTGTCTATTATTATAACACTTTTTGGTTGAATTCACACATTAACTTAAATGTTTCTTTATAGCTCTGTTACACAAATAAATGAGTACATAAATGACGCACCTGGCTCTGGTTTTCTCCACCAGTACTAAGACATGCAGTCCGGCCCAATTGGGTCCTATTCCAGCACTCTTAAGAAATCGCAGATTAGATTAATTAAAATGTGCCTGTACAGCAATGCTGAATCTCCAACATCTCACTGATGCAGCTGTGTTGAGAGCCTCAAGTCTATCATCTCCTGAAAAAAGTGTCTTTCAGAGAACACCCAGGAAATCCAAACCCACAGTAATGCCTTCAACAACACATCCCTAGAAAACTGTTCTGCCTCCCACCAGACTCTCCGTCATCCTTTAATCCCTTTTAAATCCATGCTCCTCTCTCTCCTCTACATTACCAGTGATCACTTTACTGTAGTAGCATGAAGTTAAAGTCTGTCCTGTATCTCCATGTGTAGAGCAGTGCAGTAATTCTGTATGTGATGTGGTAAATCTGTAACCTGCTGATAAAGAGCTGTTTGGCAGCTGGAGCTGTTTTTCCTTTGAAGCTTCTGCTTTAGTGGAGGAACAGGAAACCACGTATCAACAGGTGTGTGTAGAGGAGCAGGAGAGAGAGATAGAGGTGGGGATGTGAGGGGGCACAGAAGAGAGCCAGGTCGAGAGGTCTTTATTTGTTATTCCTCAACTTTTATAAATCATAATGAAAGTCAGTCTTCAGGTCCATAGTGCAGCACACACAGCAGCTCTACAGAGAGCTACATGAAGTGTAGTTACATGACACAACAATGAGAAATGTATGCAGAATACACAATTAATATACCAGACAATTGACAAATAGGACTGTGTGTGTGTGTGTGTATGTTTGTGTGTGTGTATGTTTGTGTGTGTGTAGGAGAGAGAGAGTCTGTGTGTGTCGCTGTGTGTGTGTATAGGAGAGAGAGAGTCGGTGTGTGTGTGTGTGTGTGTGTGTGTGTGTGTGTGTGTGTGTGTAGGAGAGAGAGAGTCTGTGTGTGTGTGTGTGTGTGTAGGAGAGAGAGAGTCTGTGTGTGTGTGTGTGTGTGTGTGTGTGTGTGTGTGTGTGAGATGGTTATCAGTGTGTCTCTGCAGGTGCAGCATTAGTGCTGTATTACACTGGCGTGTTTCCTCTCTGAAGTCAGTCTCCTGTATGTTTCTCACACACTCCTCTAGAGACGGAGGTGGAGTTCTGTTCATCAGCGCTGACGCTCTTTTGATATATATGGAGGGAGAGAAAATGCCTCCTCTGATTTGTCACTAAAAATGTTTGATGGTTTCCTCTTCTCTTTCTAATAAGGTAATAGTGAGTGTGATTGGCGGCTGTGGGGAGCTTCTCTCTTTCCCCCTCTCTCTCTCTGTCTCTCTCTCTCTCTCTCCCCCTCTCTTTTTCTCTCAGTATCTTCAGTCTCTCTGGGGTAGAGGAGGTGAAGCTTGTCCTGCTGCTGAGTTGAACGGACTGTGTGCAGGTCAGAGGGAGATGGACAGCTGTCTGGTTCTCATTCTTCTGTCCTCCACAATCACTCTCTCCACAGCTGGTAAGTAATTATTGTCAAATGGTGTAGCAGAATGCATATGTACTGTATGTTATGCCTTAATGAGTTTACTTACTTATAGAAATACATGTACACTAATAACATTTTTCTTTGTGTTTGGTATACAGGCTTTGTTAGGCTGGTGGAAGGTGGGAGTCGCTGTGCTGGGAGAGCCGACATTAATTATAGAGGAGAGTGGAGAACATTGTGTGGTGATTATCAGGATATGAAAACTCCTGCAGTGGTGTGTAGAGAGCTGGGCTGTGGAAAGGCTGTAGATGTTCTGAATGATGCTCGCTTTGGACCAGGATCAGAACAATTTATACCAAATATAAGAGCCTGTAAAGGATTCGAGCCTACGCTGAAGCAGTGTGGACTTAGAAACCTGCAGTCAGTACATTTTAACTGTGACCATACAAAAGCTGTGGGAATTACCTGTTCAGGTAAGCGGTACTAAGCCTGACTTTTATTAATCTTGCATTTTTGTCAACTTTCTGATATTAATTATTTACAGGTTAAATGTATTCCATTACAAAATACATGCCCTACAATGTAATCTGTAACAAACTGTGTTAGATTACTCAGTGTGAGTCTCTCTACACTCTAAATACTGTGGAATACTTCCACATTTTCTTACTTTATAAACAGTGTGAATGCAGCAATATACTGCTGAGTTCTTCTACTGGTACACATTAATAAACTGTTTTTATGGTGAGAGTAATAAAGTACCCTGGTGTATAGGTTGGTTTCATTACACTTACAGATTCTAAAAAGTTTTCTGTGACGCCTATTCTACCAGGAGCAGTTGTGCAAACAGCTAAAACAGTGTGCAGAAACATTCAGTCATGTACACTGTGTCAGTAGCAGAAGGCCTGTATTGTGGCCTATATTGTCTGTAAAGTTATCGCATAGCACATAAAGCTAACACATTGAGTCTAACATTAACTATGTTTGTTAAATTATGAATTAACTCCTTTATACTAACTATTGCTATTTGGCATGATATCTAGTGACTAATAAGTCCACTAATAAGAGAATTACTACTGGGTCATTTACTACAAAAGCCAATTACTAATTACTGCCATGGCAGGCGCAAACTATACTTGTCCAGGTCCTATTTTTAAGGGCTGTTGCTGTTTTTATTCTTGGTTGGTTAGTAAACAACAGACTGTACTGGACAGAATCTCACTTTTAAACATCCACAGTTTCATATTTTAGCCGTTAATTTAATTTCAAAATCATACGTTGGCACGCGGGTAACAGACTGAAGTTCTGCAGTGGTTGCTGGGCAGGGATTGGGGAAATGATAAAAGGTGGATTTTAATAGAAAGCTCCAAGGTTTACTATCTTCACCAGTTCAGCTAATTAAAATATTCTTTAATCATGAGATAAGATGAGATAAGATAAGATAATCCTTTATTAACCCCACAGTGGGGATATTTGCAGTGTTATAGCAGCACACAGGAAAGAACAGAAGTGTCAGGAAACATACAAATAATAGATAAGATCTATATACAAAAAGTAAAAAAGTAATCCAGAAGAGAGGATTATGCTATGCAGTTTTATTGCACATAGTAGAATAGAGGTAGATTACTGGATTCTATTGCACATAGTAGAATAGAAATAGACTAGTGTAGAAATAGACTACTGAGGGGAGCGGCTGTTATACAGTCTGACAGCAGCCGGAAGGAAGGATCTGCAGTATCTCTCCTTCACCCACCGCGGGTGCAGCAGCCAGGCATTGAAGGAGCTGCCCAGTGCTTCCAGAGAGTGGTACATCATTAATCATTCTATTGGGTAAGCCTTTGGTCAGTCTGAGTAGGCTCCGGTTGTGATGGCAGGAAAAAAACAATGACCAGTTAGTGGCCCTGAATTACTGAATTTACACAGAAACGTTGAGACAGATAAAAAATAAATCTAAATGTATTATTGTTATCAGTAATAGCACATCACTCCATGTTCTTTGTTTTCTTATGTTAGAAGTCAGACTGGTTGGTGGTCCTCATCTCTGCTCTGGGAGAGTGGAGGTGCTTCATGGAGAGACCTGGTACACGGTGTGTGATGCTGACTTTGACCAGCAGGATGCAGAGGTTGTGTGTCGAGAACAAGGCTGTGGGCTTCCTGTGGAGGTGCTGGGAGGAGCTGCTTTTGGCAGAGGGGAGGTTCAGGTGTGGTCAGAGGAGCTTCAGTGTAGAGGCAACGAATCTCAGATTCACTCCTGTCCAACATCACCTTCACTCAAACACAACTGCTCCCATGATAATGATGTGGGTCTGGTGTGTGCAGGTAAGAGCTATATAGATACGTTATTATTCAGTATATCTTTAGCTTTTTAGGTCTTATGTGTTACCTTCAGCTACGGAGTAGCTTCATCGATGGCATTCCAATACTCTTACTTATAACAGGCAGTTATATAACATGGCAGGGATGATAGTGGTACAGTGGTACTCTATTAATGGGGAGTAATTTTTATAGATCTGTTGGTTATTGTAACTCTAATAGCCCTTAACAGTTTTTATCATTCGTTAACCTAAACACTTCTGTCCAGTAACAGGCTGGTTTTATTTTTTCCTTTCTGTATATGTATTATTTTATATTTATTTTACAATTGTATCTTATGTTCATATTGTTCTTGTGTTTTTGTATTGATGTCCAATGTCAACCAGAGGAGTCTCAGTTCTTCTCAGGATTTTTTGCTCTTAGGGAGTTTTTCATTGACATTCATTGACATTAAGTTATTGGTTCTGATCCTCTTTGACACATTCCAGTTGTATTACATAATAAATAGTAAATGTAAAGGAAAGTTCAGTGGAAAAATTCCACCAGATATTAAAATCAGTGCTTATTAAAAAAGTTGGATAAGGAATGGTATGATAGATTGTCGGTGGTTTTGTTTGAGACTACCCAGAAATGTTTAGGTTCGAGTCTTTCTGTTAGTAGACGTGAATGACCAAGGAGGACATGTCTAACACTAACATGCTAACTAGTTAAAAAGCTGAGAGAAGTTTAGTATCAGTAGGAACAATAGTGGTTCTCAACTCCAGTCCTTGGGTCCCCTAACATGTCCAATTTCAATTTTACTGGTGGGAACACACCTGATTCAGCTCATAAAGAATTTGATAATTACCTTATGACCTGGATGCAGGCAGGAAATACTTTAAAATGTGCAGGTCGAACCATCCACAGGAACTGCTGTGCACTCTCCATAGCAGTCAGCAATACCATGGTGAAGCTCTGACTGTTGTATACCAGGTAGTGTGTGTCCTGCCAGATTGAAGTGAGTAGCAGTTGTGTTAGTTAAGGAACTGTTTGGACTCTTTCGGGAAAAATAGGAAAACCAACACAGTGGCTGAGTTAATTATATATTAAACTATTCCACCCAGACCAGACCTGCACTTTTAAGTGTTCTTGTTCATTCTCCTGATTTGCTGCAGCTGTTCCTGATCATGGGATGGAGGCTTTCACCTTTCATGTGTATGGGGTTGGAGTGGTCACAGCACTTCTGCAAGCTAATTGAGGATGTGTGTGATGATTAATGTTCCATTGAGAGAGCTAAATATCTTTTTTGCAGTAGAGACAGATATACATTTCTGTATATTTATATATATATCACTTTAATTAAGATATATTGGTAGGCTTTTAAGCATGTTATGCATCTGTGCTGTGTGTGTGCATGTGCGTGTGTATGTGTGTGTGCATGTGTGTGTGTGTTTCTGTCCTTGTTGCACACAGAAATGTCAAATTCTACACACTAATATTAATGCATTGTTTATACATAGTGACATAACATTTAATATCATGTTCTTTCTTACATTCTTTCTTTACATTTTCTGTTTTGTACAGGAAGTGTGAGACTGGTAGATGGTGGCAGTCGCTGTGCCGGGAGAGTGGAAGTTCTTCATAGAGGACAGTGGGGAACAGTGTGTGGTGGTAACTGGGATATGAGAGATGCTGCAGTGGTGTGTAGAGAGCTGGGCTGTGGAGAGGCTGTAGATGCACTGGGTGATGCTTACTTTGGACCAGGATCAGGACCAATCTGGATGGATGATGTGGAGTGTAATGGATCAGAGTCTACACTGAAGAACTGTGTATCAGCAGGATGGGGTAAACATAACTGTGGTCATTCCAAAGATGCTGGAGTCATTTGCTCAGGTGTGCTGCATCATATTACATCTTTTGATTGACTTTTGCTTATGGTAATGTCGTTGTAGATATTGCAGATATCATATAATGGTGTTTAAAATCATTAATCTCAATGAGCACGTTCTCTAACTCAGTTCTGTTTCTAAATTGTAGAGTATAGATTGGTTGGAGGGTCTCGCTGCTCTGGGAGGGTGGAGGTGCTCCATGGAGAGTCCTGGTACACGGTGTGTGATGCTGACTTTGACCAGCAGGATGCAGAGGTTGTGTGTCGAGAGCTGGGCTGTGGGCTTCCTGTGGAGGTGCTGGGAGGAGCTGCTTTTGGCAGAGGGGAGGGTCAGGTGTGGTCAGAGGAGCTTCAGTGTAGAGGCAACGAATCTCAGATTTCCTCCTGTCCAACATCACCTTCACTCAAACACAACTGCTCCCATGACAGTGATGTGGGTCTGGTGTGTGCTGGTAAGAAAAGTATTTTTTCCTGATTGATTGAATGATTTAAATGTATTTAAGAGTAAATTGTTCTATGAGTTTCTCTCTGGATGTGCATGAATATGTATGCTTTCCCCTCCATCTTTTTTTCTTTCTCGATACCATTCATTCTGTCTGTACAGTCAGTGTGAGGTTGGTAGATGGTGGTAGCCGCTGTGCTGGGAAAGTGGAAGTTCTTCATAGAGGACAGTGGGGAACAGTGTGTGGTGATAACTGGGATATGAGAGATGCTGCAGTGGTGTGTAGAGAGCTGGTCTGTGGAGAGACTGTAGATGCACTGAGTGATGCTCACTTTGGACCAGGATCAGGACCAATCTGGACGAATGATGTGGACTGTAGTGGATCAGAGTCTACACTGAAGAACTGTAGATCATCTAAATGGGGTAATAATAGCTGTGATCAGTCTACACATGCTGTAGTCATCTGCTCAGGTAGGTTACTCCAACTGTAAAAGTCAGTCAGTCTACTTTTGTTATCATTGCCTTTCTCTACATTACTGAATGTACAGCTACTTTAAAAACCTTATGTAAAAATTTTTCTCTCATTATTACATTCTAGAAGTCAGG
Source organism: Prochilodus magdalenae (assembly GCA_024036415.1). Classification (NCBI taxonomy): domain Eukaryota; kingdom Metazoa; phylum Chordata; class Actinopteri; order Characiformes; family Prochilodontidae; genus Prochilodus; species Prochilodus magdalenae. Next base: position 36,099 of record JAMWET010005292.1, read on the forward strand.
CTGGTTGGTGGTTCACACTGCTCTGGGAGAGTGGAGGTGCTACACAGAGAGTCCTGGAACACAGTGTGTGATGCTGACTTTGACCAGCAGGATGCAGAGGTTGTGTGTCGAGAGCTGGGCTGTGGGCTTCCTGTGGAGGTGCTGGGAGGAGCTGCTTTTGGCAGAGGGGAGGGTCAGGTGTGGTCAGAGGAGCTTCAGTGTAGAGGCAACGAATCTCAGATTCACTCCTGTCCATCATCACCTTCACTCACACACAACTGCTCCCATGGCAGTGATGTGGGTCTGGTGTGTGCTGGTAAGAACTAGATTTTTCACATTTAATTTTTTTGTTGCAGTAAACAAAATTAACATAATTTATAGAGAATGATATACCATTGAAGCGGACATTATTCAGTTTGTGACCTGTGCTGGCTCTCACTATCTCTGTTCTCTCTGTTGTACAGTCAGTGTGAGGTTGGTGGATAGAGGCAGTTTATTGTTCATTGCAGTGTTTATGCATGGTGACATGTCTTTCAATATCAAAAGCTTTTTCTTCCTTTTATTCTTTCTTTCTTTCTTTGCATTTTCTCTGTTGTACAGTCAATGTGAGGCTGGTGAGTGGTGACAGTCGCTGTGCTGGAAGAGTGGAGGTCCTTCATAGAGGACAGTGGGGAACAGTGTGTGGTGATAACTGGGATATGAGAGATGCTGCAGTGGTGTGTAGAGAGCTGGGCTGTGGAGAGGCTGTAGATGCATTGAGTGATGCTTACTTTGGACCAGGATCAGGACCAATCTGGATGAATGATGTGAACTGTAGTGGATCAGAGTCTACACTGAAGAACTGTTCATCATCTGGATGGAATAAACACAACTGCAGTCATTCTAAAGATGCTGGAGTCATCTGCTCAGGTAGACTATATTCCGTTTTGGAAATATTTGAGATGAATGATAAGCTGTCCATTTGGACATTGTCACTTACAGTAGCTTATAGCTTACAAATAACAACCTCACTAAAATGCTACCTAGGTCAGAAAAAATTGGATTCAAAAAGCTGTTTAGATTTGGTTTAACTCCTAATGAGTTCCCTTTATCCCTGGAACTTGTCACAATAACCCCTCGTAACCCAAGTTTGAAGCTTCTTGTTTGAATTTTCCCATTGCACAATGAATGGTGTAACAGTTATGCATTTGCCCAAGGCTCCTTTTTGTCTAGCTGAATTGTCTGGCTTCTTGTCTGGTTCAGCATTTATGCTGGAGGCTCCAGCTACCAGATGCTGGTACCTAAGCTGTTATACTAAGAACTGCTACACCATTTAATGTGGGATAGAGAAATTGTAACAAGTAGCTGGTGAATAGTTAGCTCACTTCAGCCTTATGCTAATGCTAACAGCTGTGGTAATATATTAACAGAGAAACATAATGTTTTTGCCATTACTCACTGTAGGATCCACAATAATGTTAACGCTATTAGTTTGTTCATTGGATGTCTGTAAGATGAACTTTATAGTGAAAGTAGCACAGAGCCTCAGCACGCAGTGAGTATAGAAGGGAGGCATTAGGGGGGCAAATCATTAACATTTCAAGTAACAGATCTTTAAATTGGCCATTCTAAACAAGACTGTTTAGACAGGCAAATAAATGAGCTGTCCTTCTGATGTTTCGACCAATGATTGTACACATTTTAATAATATCCCATGGATATCCTTAATCCTTAACGTCTTAAAAGGATAATATGTCACACTTTAAAAAGACAAAAATAACAAAACTTACAAATTTGGTAAAATACAGGTATGTTTGAGAATTACTTGTAAAAAAAAAAATTAAATGAAACTTTTTCAATTGGGAGTAGGGCTGGTTTGTTGGTAGTGTAAAAGTGGATAAGAAGTCGTCTGTCCGACTCAGACTTGTGCTGTGGGTTAGTTGAGTTTGCGATGGTTAGTGTGGTTAAAACGAGGAATGAAGGGAAAGAGACTCGATCATAGACTTCACTCTGTAATGCTGAGCGCTGTTCTCAAGCTACTCGTAACTGCTACTAGACATGCTCTGCCATATTTTTTCTCCGCCGCTCTTCACTCCCGCCCGCTTTTTCTCTTGCTCTCTCTTACTTGCTCATTCACTCACCCACTCCGCCTACCATTCTACGTCACCAACACACACATCAGATTTAAAAACAAACATTTACAGGATGTAGTTTTCATATTACCATTATTAATTACTGCTTTTACAGTAGGACTGTGGGGAAGAAGATACAGGGCTGGTTCATGATAGGGATATGGGGATAGAGACACAGGGTTGGTTCATCGGTAGGTGTATAGGAGTGAGGAGACAGGGCTGATTCATTGGTAGGTGTATAGTAATGGTTAGACAGGGCTTGTTCATTAATAGAGGTACGGGAACAGAGGGACAGGGCCAGTTCATTGGTAGAGATATAGTGGGGAGAATACAGGGCTGGTTCATTGGTAGGGGTATGGAGACGAGGAGGGGTATGGAGACTGGGCTGGTTTGTTGGTGGTGGTATTGGGGGTGAGGAGACAAGGCCAGTTCATTAGTATGGGTTTGGGGATGGAGAGACAGGATTGATTAATTGGTGGACATATATTAAAGAGGATACAGGGCTGGTTCAATGGCAGGGGTATGGGGATGAGGCGATAAGGCTGTTTCATTGGTAGAGCTATAGGGAGAAGTAGATAGGGCTGGTTCATTGTTAGGCGTATGGAAATGGGAATGGGGAGTAGAGGTGGTTCACTGGTAGGTGTATGGACATGGGAATGGGGAGTAGAGGTGGTTCACTGGTAGGTGTATGGAAATGGGAATGGGGAATAGTGGTGGTTCACTGGTAGGTGTATGGAAATGGGAATGGGGAGTAGGGGTGGTTCATGGTAGGGGTATGGGGATTAGGAGATAGGGCTGGTTCATTGGTAAGGGATATGGGATTGGGAACTGGGAGTAGGAATGATTCGTTTGTATGTGTATAGGGATGTGTATACATGTGTATATGGAGGAGAAATATGGAGGACCGAATCTGCCAAAAAAAAATAAATAAAATAAATAAATAAATAAATAAAACATTAATACTTAAAATGGTAAAGAAATAATGATGGAAAACTTAAAAATAAATAAATAAGCATAGAAATAAATATATCAATAAATAAAAAACTTAAATAAATGTATAATGTGTATTTATTTTGTTATTTGTGTTACTTAATGAACATTTTTATTTTAAATTAATGTATTTACCTAATTATTTATTAATAAATTCATTTATTTATTTATTTTTGTTTTTCCTTACCCTTATGGTAATAAAGGTTGTCAATCCATGACGTCAGTGTGTCTTAACATTCCTATTGGTTAATCGACAGCAGATTCCATAGATCGATCTATGGATAGCTCCATCAGCAGTAACTATGAAAAACATGGTGCACTAATGTCTGCTTACAGGCAACAGGTAGCAAGAGACCTGAGACTCTTAGCTGACCCTGCTGAAAATGTAAGTGCAGATTATTTACTCTTTCGGGTGGAGGCTGTGGCTGACAGTCTGTTCCATTTTGCTACATCTTCTGATATAGAGATCGACCCCATAGTGTTCACAAATTTGGAGGAGTTAGTTCATCGTCTTTCCCTGCTAAATTCAGATCATGCAACACCTGGAAGCTGCCTCTCTGAGCAGATCCGACACCGACCTGCGCCCGATATTTGCCCTCTGTACAGTGTCTTTCACCCGAACGCATAGCCAAGCTACATAGCTCTGCTCGAAATCAACTCCTGTCGTTCTGCACTTGATTGCTAAGCCTGAGCATGAAAAACACGCCTCCTCATTATCATACGAAAGAAGAAAAACAGATATAAATTAATAAATTAATTAATTAAAAAAATTAAAAAATAATTAAATGTATAAGTAAATTATATTTTATGTAAAAATAATATGTATTAAATAAATAGATTTTAAAATTACCATGTTTAAATAATATATGCAGAAAATATATATAAAATGAAGGGAGACATTAATAAAACATTAATAAACAGTACAAGAATAAATAAAATGAGGACTATATAAATGCAAGAAAAGGAAATAAGCGTATAAATAAAATTAAAGCAATATATACAAATTCTAGTTATTTTTATTTAAATGTTAATTTTATTTAGTCTTTTATTTATTTATTTATTTTTAATTTTGGCAGATCCGGTCCTACATAGAGAAAGTGCCTGTGGGGATATGGGGATAAGCAGGCAGGGCTGGCTCATTTGTAGGGGTATATGGATGAGGAGACAGTGCTGATACTTTGGTAAAAGTAGAAATGTCACTCATTTTCCCTAGATCAAAGTCTCCAAATTCTTCATAGTGTTGCTTAAATCTGAATATTATTGGACAAGCGTATTAGCTATATATATAACAGATAATTAACTCTTTTTGTCATGATAACTTTGTAGGAGTCAGGCTGGTTGGTGGTTCTTACTGCTCTGGGAGAGTGGAGGTGCTTCATGGAGAGACCTGGTACACGGTGTGTGATGCTGACTTTGACCAGCAGGATGCAGAGGTTGTGTGTCGAGAGCTGGGCTGTGGGCTTCCTGTGAAGGTGCTGGGAGGAGCTGCTTTTGGCAGAGGGGAGGGTCAGGTGTGGAAACAGAAGCTTCAGTGTAGAGGCAACGAATCTCAGATTCACTCCTGTCCAACATCACCTTCACTCAAACACAACTGCTCCCATGATAATGATGTGGCACTGGTGTGTGCTGGTAAGATCTGTTTGCTTGCTTGTTTGTTTGTTTTAACTGTTTGTCAACACGTTATAATAACAAATGGCCAAAAATATCCATTAAAATCTAAAATAATGATTTTCTATTTCATATTAGAATTCATTAATCATGAACTGCTCAGGGTTGAGGTTAAGTTTTTACTGCATAACTAACTAATCACGAATGAATGTAGAATTTCCAATTTTCTAGTTACTCAAAATAAAAACTAAACAAACAAAGTGATTGTCACTGCCTTGTTGCCTACAATATTTTTGTAGGTAGACTTTGTTCTACATAGTTCTACATATAAACACTCCAGCAGCACTGCTGTGTCTGATCCACATCAGCACAACACACACTAACATCCCACCACTTTAGTGTCACTGCAGTGTTGACAATGATCCACCACCCACATAATCTCTGCTCTGTGCTGGTAATGTGGGGGTGCTGACTGTTAAAGAACAGGTTAAAAGGGGTATGCAGAGAAACAGATGGACTACAGTCTGTAATTGTGTAACTACAAAGTGCTTCTGTATGGTAAGTGCAGCAGATGAATAGGAACAAGTGTAGATTCAAGAAGCTGGTTTTAATATTCTGACCTGACTATGTACATTTCTTAGGTACATGTCTTAGGTGTAGCATTGTCTGTCATGGGGTCATGCATATAATGTGAAATGGTGGGCGCATGGTTCTCAGTGTTGGTGGACATTTTTTTTTTTAATTTTATAACAAATAACTATGGGAAATTTGTGATATCTGATTTTGTCTCACCATTTTGTTTTTTTCCCCCCATTGTCTCTCCTTCTTTGTGTCTCTCTACATGCAGACAGTGTGCGTTTGGTGGGTGGTGGGAGTCGCTGTGCTGGGAGAGTGGAGGTTCTTCACAGAGGACAGTGGGGAACAGTGTGTATTATTAGTTGGAATGCAATAGCAGCCAAGGTTGTGTGTAGACAGTTGGACTGTGGGGAGCCTCTGAGTTTTGCTCTTGCTGAGCTAGGATCTGGACAGATCTGGATGAGCCATGTGGAGTGTCATGGATCAGAGTTTACACTACAACACTGTGGATCACTGGGATGGGGTGAACACAGCTGTACTCATCATGGGGATGTTGAAATCTTCTGCTCAGGTATGCTTCAATAAGCTGAATGTGAAAAATTGCAATTAGAGTAAAGCTTTACTCGCTTTTTGAACGTTTATCTAGGTGGTGGAAAAGCATCTTGTATTATGTCAACACTGACCAAAAAACATATTTCCCTCTTCTGTAAAAGTTTTTGAAGATAAGGGGATTTGTTTTACATATACAGTGCTTTTCTATATATACATCTATATATACATTTAAATTCTGAGATAGATCAAAATTCTTTTACCTAAGTCAGTAATGGTTTATCTGCTTGAAAAAAAAAATACAATATTATAATAAATACAAATAACATTAATACAATAAGAAGCAATTTTATAAATGTGAAAATGTTGTAGAACCATTTAAAAACTCTCCATGTGGCGGCTACTTATTATTTATAGTTATTATCGCGTCATTAGTTGAGTTAAATGTGCTGACTTTAATTGCTGAGAAGTGTCATGAAATCTCCTCATGAAATCTCCTCCACCTAAAAATCAAGTCATAGACGTAAATCAGTATGAGAAAAGAAAAAAGTTAAATACACTCCAGAATTCATAAAGCAACATACATTACACAACAAGATCCTGGTCAACTGATATATCAGTTATTAAAACAAAAATATTAAATATTAAACATGAGAATTGTGTGCAAAAATAAACTAAAAACATGTTATCCCCGCCCCGGAAAAAAAACACATGTTAAAAAAAGTCTCTGCAGTGTTCATAAACGCTGCAGTTCTGTAAATGTTCTCAGGTGTCTCCTGCTCCCTGCTTATGATAGTCATATGTTGAAATTTACAGTCATGTTGTGAAGTGTGGTGTGGGAGAGGTTAAATCTGTGCATGAATTGGATCTGCTAGTGCGTTTAATCATCTGATTGGCTGCCAAGGAAATAAAAAACACTAGAAAAAACAGCAGCTTAATATAGATCTGTAAACACTGAGGTGTAATGAGATGGCAGATGACTTTGTGGATGTAATGTAGCTCCAGCCAGGGATTTCACACTGATGTATGACCCAGTACTCGTATGCACACTATTTGGAAGGTTACGGTTCTGTATTTTAATTATATATTGGTTGGTTTCTCAAACAGGTAATTTATTTATTTATTTATTTATTTTGGTTCGAACACAACATAAGGCCTAATAGTCAATAAATTGCTCAGTATATCGTTACTGTCCAAAAAAACTTTTTGTTGGCTTTTTGAACACAGCAGCTGCCGTTTACTTTGTGTGAAAGTTTCATGATGAATGGACCAACAGAATTGCCCAAATTGCTTGGAAAAGTCTGGTTCCATTACCCATTAACCTTTTTGTTTACATCCAGTATTGTAAAGTGTACATAATAAATTGTATCTGACTAAATTCATAATAAAAGATAAAAAGATTTAATAATAAAATAGAGAATAAAAAAGATTTAATAATAAAATGTTAAGTTTCTCTGTGGCTAAAAAAATATTATGTGTTTGTAACCACATGGCCATCTGTTGTGCGTACAATCAAATACAGCGCTGCTTTTAATTTACATATAAAAGTAGGACCAGTTCTTTGTAGCAAATTGAATTGCTGTACACAAGCAAGTAGCAACCTGGCTAAGCTTCCTGCAAGCTACAAGTGCACAAGCAAAATAACAGACCATGATACGCTGCTAGTAAGAGACATAACCAATGTTTTTCTCCAAACAACTGGTGAAGATGGCAGTACTCATTTAAAGTATCATTCATCAATTATGGATCCTCCTTTGCTAATGTTATTAATAGCATTAGCTATTTCAGTTTATGTAGGTCAGGAATACATATGACCTGTAATAAATATTCATAACATTTTAGCACATAAAATATGATTAGTGTACATAAAAAAAATAAAGCGATTATTATTGGTCATGTAAATGGCTTGTCTCAGTAAACCTACTGCTTCAGGCGGGAGTAGGCTCAGAAGAATATACAATCTGTTTAGTTTATTTTGCACAGTTTTAATGCAGGTACATTCTGCGCAGGTCACAGAAAGTCCAGACTGACTGGTGGTCCTCATCTGTGCTCTGGGAGAGTGGAGCTGCTTCATGGAGATACCTGGTACACGGTGTGTGATGCTGACTTTGACCAGCAGGATGCAGAGGTTGTGTGTCGAGAGCTGGGCTGTGGACTTCCTGTGGAGGTGCTGAGAGGAGCTGCTTTTCGCAGAGGGGAGGGTCAGGTGTGGTCAGAGGAGCTCCAGTGTAGAGGACATGAATCTGAGATTTCTCTTTGTCCAACATCACCTTCACACAAACTGAACTGCACTCATGACAGAGACGTGGGACTGATATGTTCTGGTAAAGTATTACAGTTTATATTTCTGTATTTGCCATTAACTTCTTACATCTTGTGATATAAAAGCAGTTCTTGTATTGGCATATCTGTCAATGTGTTTTTATAACATCCTATTTGTGTATTTAGGTCACACAGGGGCTCGGCTGGTGAACGGCTCAGACTCCTGTTCTGGTCGAGTGGAGCTCCAGTACCTCAGTGAGTGGGGCACAGTGTGTGATGTAAGCTGGGATATGAGAGCTGCCAGTGTCCTCTGTGGTCAGCTGAAGTGTGGGAGTGCTGTGGCTGTGTTGGGGTCAGACTGGTTTGGGGAGGGGAGTGGCCGGATCTGGGCTGATGTGTTTGATTGTCAGGGAAACGAAACACACCTGTCAAAATGTCCCGTTTCATCATGGAGTCGAGCTGCATGCTCTCATAAACAGGACACTGGAGTCATCTGCAGTGGTGAGCTCTTTGTATTATCTCACATGTGTTCTAATAAGAATTAAAACAACCAAAGTTGTAAATATGCAAGAAAAGTTATTTGTATTTATGCTTGAAATAAGTGTGTGCTTGAATTCATGAAATAATCTACATGCCAATCTTTAATCTCTTCCAGTCTTTAAGTCTCTGATTTCTATGTGTCTCTTTAATAAGCTGGTATTAGTGGCATTTATTATTGTTTATTTATTATTGGTAATTATTTATTATTGGCCTTTATCCCTTTAATGAAAGCTGGTTAATGACTGACTCATGGTCAGGGTTGGATCAGTAAAGTTACCGTATTTTTTTTATCTAATATTATAAATTAGATGGCTACAGTCAGCAAAAGGTTTTTACTCTGCCAGTCCATAGACTTCTTTATACATCCTTAACTGATTGTTCAGAAAAAGAACTATGTGTTCAATTTATAAATATAAATATTAATAATTTTATGTTCTGTATAAAAATGCAAAGCACTGTAGCAAGAAAGCCTGCAGTATATGAATGTAGATGTGGTGAATGTTTCCCTTAGATTCCTCTCTAGCATTTCATGAGGGGCAAGTGCGGTTTTCTGGAGGGATAGAGTGTGAGGGGGAGGTGGAGGTGTACTTCAGGCAGGACTGGAGGAGAGTTCTACTGGACTCCTGGAGTGAGTCTGAGGCCTCTGTGGTCTGCAGACAGCTGGGCTGTGGCTCTGTGTTCAGCTTCTCCAGTTCCTCTCCATCCAGTCCTGAACACAGCCACATGTGTGTGACGGGTTTCAACTGTACTGGGAGTGAAGCTCATCTGGGGAACTGCAGCAGCGCACAAGCAGTCAACTGCAGCTCCAGAGAACAGCTGTACAGCACCTGCTCTGGTAAAAACAGTGGAATTATTGTAGAATACTTCAATAACACACTGCAAAAAAATGTTTTTTCATTATTTTTTCATTAACCATCTTCATAGACTGCATAGAATCGTAGGTAGCCTAGCAATGCTTGCAGGTTAATTAGCTCATTGCAGGTAAATAAATATATTTGGTTACAAACACAGTTTTATAAAATAACTAGTCAAATCAAACAGTGTTTTTGCATAATTCACTCTATACTTAATGTTCAATATCTCAGATTTTGAATAGTATGTCTATTTCTCTGAATGCTCTTTCTTTGTGTAATTTTAGCTCACAGCTCCATCAGGCTGGTTGGTTCTGGAGGAGACTGTGCAGGAAGGCTGGAGGTTTTCCACAGTGGATCATGGGGGACAGTGTGTGATGACTTGTGGGGTATTGAGAATGCACAGGTGGTCTGTAGACAGCTGCAGTGTGGAGTGGCCCTCAGTGCCCCGGTACCAGCCCAGTTTGGACCTGGAACTGGACCCATATTGCTGAATAAGGTGGAGTGTGAGGGGAATGAGACGTCTCTGTGGAACTGCAGGTTTCAGCTGTGTGGAGAGGATGAATGTGAACATAAGGAGGATGTAGGAGTCGTGTGCTCAGGTACAGTGTGATTACTAGCTCTTGAATGTTTCTGTCTGTTGTTTTCTTTATAAAGAAGCATTTTGTAGGATGAACACAACCTGTCAAATTCATACTTCAGACAATAGAGGGCAACATATCACCAGAAAAATACACAGTCCCTCCTTCTCCCCTTTCAGTTCTTACTAGTGTGAAAAGAAACTCTGCAACTTGGGTCTGCAGCTAACAGGTTTTTAGTTACTGTACCTGGAAACTGGCATAAAAAATATTAGCTATCAACTTAAAACCTATTAACTTAAGACTAGTGGATCTGCCAGTTTTGAGAAAACAAAGGATTCATTCACTATGGTAATTTAAACCTTGGGAGGAGGCGCGGCAGTTTTATTATCGAGTCCCCACTTGATACATACAAGAAAAACGTGTTGTGGCAGTTTGTGGAGTCTTCTATAGGTCTTTAGCGGTTGTACTTGGATTGTCCTTGAGTGGACTAAACAGGACACCTACTTTTAGGGAATTGTCTTCATTTGTAGACATTTTGTCTTGTGGATTGCTGTCCACCCAGGTATTCTGCAATGCTTTTTTCAGAAGCCTTTTTTTTTTTTAATGTTGTTTGCTTTAAAGCATGGCTCGCACTTATCTTTCTCAGGAGAAACAGATTTGCCTGTAACCAGGTTTTGTGTGCTGCTTTTATGTAATAGGCGAAGGATGCTCGTAGTCTTCTCATTGATTATTAACACAGAGGTTCACTTGCTTTTAGAACCTGCACTGTGGATGATGATAAATGTTCTCAACAAAAGACATGCAATGTATGCCTATTTTTGTGTTATTAGTTTAGTTTATTGTAATTTAGATAAGAATCAGATCACATTTTATTAGTAGTTAATGCAGAAACCAAAGTGAAATGCAGAAACAATTCCAAAGGACCATATATATATATATATAAATATGAATCAATTAAAATTCAAAGATTAAAACGTTACACTCTTTTGATTCTGAAATATCTCTAAAGTCTATAAATATCTATAAAGCATTCTTCTTCCACCAGAGTATAAAGAGATCAGACTCACTGAGGGCTGTGAGGGGAATCTGGAGGTGTTCTACAATGGAACCTGGGGTAACGTGTGTGACAATGGAATAACTGTAGACACAGTAAGCTTGCTTTGTCGGGAGCTGAACTGTGGAAGATCTGGCACTGAGAGTCCTGCAAAAGCAAGAGTGGAATCAGCTCCTAACTGGCTGGATAATCTGAAATGTAGGAAACATGACTCCACTCTGTGGCAGTGTCCATCTTCCCCCTGGGGACGGAGTAACTGTGACAATCACAAAGAGGTGGCCCGCATTACCTGCTCAGGTCAGACATTTTCTATAATGTCAGTTTTATTGTTTATTATTGTTTATAATTATTGTCCAAGTTTTAAAGGAGAAACCATGATTACTGAAATTAAAATCTGAGAATTGTGAGATCAAACTAGTAGACAATGTTAATGTTAAAAACATTTTGGTAATTGTAAAACATTTTTATACGCTTTCAGGAACAAAAGAAAAACTTGGGCTGAAAAACTCTCTGAATTTCTTCTCATTTCCTAACCAGAAACAAAGCTTGGGTAAGAACACAGAGTTTTTGAACAAGAAGCATGTAAAATACAAGCTTAGTCCACTACTTTATACTTAACTGTTTTCGTAATTCAACACCAGGTAAACTGTTTACTCCAGACACCTCTTCAAATAGTAAAATACATGCTGTACTGCAAGTTCTGAGACCACAACAATCTCAATGTGTGTTGCGCTATGTGTTCTGTGTGATGTAGATCACCTGCCTCTCAGGCTGTGGGGAAATAAAGGAAGCTGCTCTGGGAGGCTGGAGGTGTATCATAACACTGAGTGGGGGTCTGTCTGTGGTGAGCAGTGGGACATCATGGATGCTCAGGTGGTCTGCAGACAGCTGGGCTGTGGGCCGGCTCTGAGTGCTGATGGGAGTTCTGTGTTTGGTGCTGGTTCAGGGCCTGTCTGGCTGAACAGAGTGAAGTGTAGAGGGAATGAGATTCACCTGTGGGACTGTCCTCATTCCCTGAAGAACCACACTGACTGCTCCCACAGGCAGCACGCTGGAGTCACCTGTACAGGTCAGAGGAGTTGCTGACTATCAGGGTTTTGGATCAATTACACAACTGTAATTACTCTCAGCAACATTCTCTTAATTTGAGGAATTCTGTTTTTTGTGTGAATGAACCCCCTTCATTTTTTCTTTGTTTACGTATATTGTAGCATTATTCTAAAATGGGTATTTTCTACTTATTAGTCAGCAGAAATACTCATCATAAAAAGGATTCAGACCCATTGCTCATTTTAGCATGTCAATGAGCACATCAATGTGTCCAAAAACCCTTGCATCTAGATTGAAGCCCAAGAATCCAACATTTTGGAATATACATTTTACAGAGAAGCCAGTTGTTGCCATCAATAGGTTTTTACTAGTAGCTAACCATACCAGCTGTTAGTGGTTGATGGTTGTCAAGCTGATCATGTTATTAGCTTTGTGAAGCATTGTATCCCCACTTCTGTCATCAAAGTATAATATGCGAACATACCAAGTCATGGAATAGCAGTACGTAAATGAATTAAATGATGTGTCCTTATGGGATGGCTTGGGAAAGCCCGCTCCTGTGTAAGTTGTGAGGTGTTATTTTGTGAGTTAGGCTACCTGGCCAGTGTAACACGGCAACCTTAATAAGCAGATTTTAAAAGAGGCATGGTGGTGGGTGCCAGATGGATGTGACATTCCATGTCTGAAGTTGTGTGTGCATTTAACATTCCTTAATCCAATTGCTATGCCATAGGACAATGCAGCAGCCGCTCATGGGTGCTTAATGATTATCACACAAAGGGGCTTAAATAATTGTAAATACACTGTAAATAACAGAAAGGGATGATTGTTATGAATATGCTTGATACTTACATGATAGAGACTGTACTTATAAACTCTTACTTTAGTATGAAGTTGGCCTGACCACATTTTCTTTTTTTTTTTGTTTGTTTTTTTTACAGAAACACCTATGACCTCTACAAGTACATCCAATATTACCACCACTTTGATTTCAGGTACTCTTTTTGTTTGTTTTAGAACCAGAATATTTTTCCCCAAATTTTTCTAAATACAGTATAAGAATAGTGGCACCCAGAAGAAACTGTCATATTGCAGTGCTACTGGGAAGAAAGATAAACGTTACCAATAAATGATGATAAATTTAGTATTGAGCTACACACACAGAAGTCTCTTAGTATAGCGCTGGGCCATCAACAGGCATAAATCGCGGCATGGAGTTTTAGATGTTCCAAATGGTGTCCTGTAATAATCCATTCCATGCCATCGTTCGTCTTGGGATGAAATGGATGGATGCCAATGGAGCTGGCACTAACAGGATGACTTATGGAGGGCATTACTGCTCACTGAATGTCCGCAATCAAGGCTGTTTGGTCAGTCAGGTCTTTGCTTATGTCACATACACAGCTGAGTGTGAAACTTGAATCACTCGCATGTCTCACTATGTCAAACCATGGCAGAGTTTTTTACATGTCTCAAACTACTTCAAACTTTATTTCTGCCGGTTGATTCCTTCTGGGTGCAAATATTTGTGCAGTTATTATTTTGATGAGTGTTCTACGTTTCACTGAGTATTTGAGGTGTGTTTATGTTTTGTTGTTTTGCTTACAGTGCCTCAGACAGGGTCCACATCAGTAACTCTTCCGCAGATTACATTACCAGCTGTTCCATCGATCTATCTAGTGCCTCTCCTGGTTCTGGGAGTGCTGCTATTCCTGGCCTTAGTGCTTCTGGTTGTGCTGTTGTACCAGAACAGACGGCTCCGGAGAGGTAGAGAGATTCAGAGATTATCTACAATCCACTTTCTGTACATTCTCTAAACATCATCCTCTGTCTAAGCATCCTTTGTTTAATCACCACCCGTCTGTCTTTCAGCAGTGTTGGGGACAACACTTTGATGCAAAATGATGCGTTACAGTATAGTGATGAGATTACACATTATAGTATTAATATTGTAATTGTGTTACAGTTACTGACTTAATGCAAATTGCATTAATTGTATACACTGTATATTTCAGGAACTGATTTGGGTCTTATACTATGAAAGTTAAAATGAAAAGTAGGATAGAGGTCAAGGTAAACTTTTACCTTGACCTCTATCCTACTTTTCATTTTAACAGCTTGAAGTATCAAAACTAATAAATGTAATATACGAATATGATAAAGAAAGGTGTTGTTTTGGTACTTTAACCACTGTAGAGTTAATTCAGCCTAGCCAATTGAAAAAGATACAGTCACAAATATCAAATTCTGGCACAGAATTTGGCAAACATGGGAAATGACCTAAAATATAGATTTCTTCTGAATTGATTATTGTGCTTATTATTGTACACAATGTGCACGTATGAGCTACCTGTGACAACTGACTGTGCAACTTTAAATGACTACAGATATGACCAACACAGTGTGAGTGAGATAATCATAGTCAAGATAATACGAAAATGATGTGTGAAGGCATTTCCTTACACTGACAATATTATCATTCTGTGCACATGACGTTTGTTCTTAAAGATTTTATTTTCAGGCCTCTGTTCTAAACTAGTTCCGTTTCATAGTCCCTTTAAATTCTTTTTACTTGCATTGACTGTTTCTTTCTAAGATTCTGACATGGTGAGTAGGTTTTATATTTTTCTGTTCTCTTGTACTTTCCAGTTGGTTCAGATGTGTGTGGGAGTTATGTAGTAATCAGCAGTGAGAGACTTTTTCCAGGAAGTAAAAAGTAAAATAAGCCAAATTGAATTTGAGAGAAGTAATTATACTTTTTAATAGTTTACTATCAAAGAAAACAAGCACTCAAGAAACAAAATTACAAGTTTACAAGATGTGAAACACTTTACAAAATCCGAAACACTTTACAAACTTAAAGGGTAGGACAAACACAGGAAGTGCTTGTTGCCTGTCAATCATACTTTTCCTTATACCATTCACTGCTGGCCCTGTGCTTTTTCAGAACATGTCCCTTCAGCGATTTAAAGAATTCAGTGTTAAAGGTGCCGCTTTGTGGTTCAGAGTAAATTGCTCTAGAATGCTGGTAATTTTCCTTATTCAAAATACGCCAGTGCGGTAGTCACACAGCATCTAAAATGACACTGAGTAGGAGGCATAGCTGACTACATGTCTTTGTGGAATTCACTGTGTGACACTGACTCTACGGAGCATAGGACATTTAAGGTGATAATTATGTCCTTAACAAACAAGCAGGTAGCCTTTACACTTAAATAGCTACTAAGCTCTGTGTGCAAGTGCAAATCATATCCTCAATTGGTTCTTCATCTCAGAGAACCTGGGCTGGGAGTCTTAATTGAACATAAAGGTTAGGGTTAGGGTTAGACTTCAGGGGCAGAACTTGCACAGCAGGCAAAGCTGTTTACAGTCAAAGGCTTTTTACTGATCACAGTGCAGGGGCTACTGACTCGCAGGGCATGGTCACCAATAGCCATAGAACATCACCTCATGGTCAACACCACAGCTACACAAAATAAACCACACAACCTAACCCTAAACCTAGAGTGGAAGAAAGAGAGGAACTGGCGATGTCTAAACCACTTAGAGTTGGAAATATTATAGAAGGTAAGTGGGCTGTAATGCTAGCTGTAGTGGATAACCAGCCAGCTAGCTTAAAATTACTAAGAGCTTTTGAAAAACAAGTCATGTGGTTTAGACATCGCCTGTTCACCTCTTTCTTCCATCTGCTCTTTAAAAACTCTAAAGACCTTTCACAGGAAAAACAAAATGTGCCAGCTGGGTAAAGTGTGCAACACAAAATGAACAAAACATGCTTTAGCTTAATCACCATCCCAAACTCCACTCACTCTACCACCACAAAACCGTTTGACTGTCCGCAACAAGCATTTCCTGTTTTTAATTTCCCCGTCAGAATTAGCAGCTTGTAAAAGTGTTTCACGTCTTGTAAATTTTTTTGCTTTTGTAATTTTGTTTTCTTGAACATATATTTATATATATATAAAATAAAATATATGTTCAAGATATATATAAGATATATATTTCATTTGTAATTTTATTTTTTTTGTCATTTTGTTTTTTGAAATGTAAATTTGTTTTGCCATCATGTATTAGTTATTATTAACACTCATTAACAGTCCTCTCTTCTCCTAAGCTCTGTGTTCCTCTCTCTGTCTCTCTCACAGTGCTCTCTAAGAGGAAGCGTAAGACTCTGACTGAGGCCATCTATGAGGAGATTGACCAGAGACTCATCACTAAGAAATTGGCTAAAAAAGGTAAACAACAGCTTGAGTTCTCTACTGGGGGAGTTTTCAGGGTGTTCATAAAGATCTGTCCAAATTGTATGTTTCTGTAATAAAGTTGAAGAAGATCATGGGCTGCTAGTATATTTTTGGTGGGGCCAAGCTTTGCGCTGGATGTGGGCTAACATCACAGATGACAAAGCCACACATATCAACAGAACTCATACAACATGAAGTCTATATATGTTGGAATTCCGGGGTGGATAGTGGGGAGGATGATGTGATAGTACAAAACTGAATGAATAGAGATTGTCACATTTGACACAGTTATACATTGTCTGGCTTTGTATCTAACGTTACCCTCTAGTGGCTGATCAAATATTCTGCTTTTTTCAGTCACCCTATTCTCTGTAATTAATGAGAGCGTTCAGTCACTTGTTCTGCATTGTGTGTTTTATGACTGTTCTGTTCTCCTCTAACAGGAAGTATCCTCTCACAGCATTTAGGATACGAGGATGCGGATGAGGGGCATCTCTCAGGTACGATGTCTAGAATGTATATGTATGTAAATCAAACTCCATTCCACTTAGAAATGTTAGAAAAGGAATTATAGAAAGCCACTGAAATAACTAAATCAGTACTGATAATTAACACTGGCCATATAATTAATACTCATAGGCCATATGTAAAAATCTCTATGCAGGGTGGATAAAGGTTATTACATTTCATGTAGCAGTCTGAAACCAGGTGGATAGAGATTATTGCATTTGGTATGCTAGTATGCAACTGGTTAGATGGAGATTATCACATGTGATGAAACTGGGTGTATAGAGATTGTCACATTTGATGTGATAGTATGTGTTTCATGGATTCTACAGGAAGTATCCTCTCAGAGTCACAGCATTCAGGATATGAGGATGTAGATGAGGAGCTTCTCGCAGGTAATGTGAATGAATGTGTGTATGTATATGTAAAACACCATTCTAATATGAAATATTAGAGAAGTGATGGTAGTATATCATATAAATAATGAAATACTAATAGGCCACAGTTTCAGTGGAATGTTGGTAACAATGCACTGTCACTTAACTTTCTTCCACCAGATCCAGGAAAGGCTGTGACCGGGGAGAAGGCTGAATATTATTCCACCACCGCAGTGGACCTGAAAAGTGGGTTCTGTGTCATCAGTTCATTAGATTTTTAATTACATAACTTTATGAAATGGTGACTGAAGTCTTTTTCTGATTGTGATTTAGGTTTCGGAACAGAGGAAATACCAGCTAACTATGATGACGTCATGTCTGCTGGACAGATGCCAGAAAATGTAATAGGTGTGTTCCTGCCAATCCATTCAGTGGTGTATGTGAGTGTGTCTGTGTGTACAGATAGAGAGAGTAAGAGTGTATATACATTGATTCCTCCTTTAATAATTTACATTTCTGCTTAATACATAACCATATACCAAGTTTTGCAGCAATCTGACATTATCTGGATGTATTTTTGTCGTTGAGTGTATATGCAGTTGCACATGTGTAAACGTGCATGCAGAAAGTTGTGTATGGTCATGTGACAGTGTTACAGAATTAGGTTTAATTAAGGTTATTAAGGTTATTCACACTGATGTTACTATTTATGTATACATTGTGAAAGAAGATAAGGTGGAGATCTATGATGATGCCATACCCGCTGGAGAGAATCTACACATTAAAACAGGTTTGGATTATGAATTTGAATGACAAACATATTTTAGACAAAATCAGTTTCATAAAAAAACACATTTGTTGTTCGCTGACATTAAATTTTGTCTGTTTGGTATAGCGTACACTCCGGACAGCTATGATGATGCCATCTCTCCAGGACTGAATTTAAGAGGTGCAGCAGGCAAGTCAGAGACTTTATTGATATGGACACAGATTATACGACTACTAATTTTATATATCTACATACGTCTTCTAGCACATTCGACTGAGGAGTGTTGTTGGTTTTATGCAGATTTGCACCATGGTACAGTGTTACATACATGATACATTGCAGTGTAATGAAAATGATGTAAGTTTACAGTAATATTAGCTGTGTTTATTGTCATTGTCTGAATTGTCACTTACTGAACAACAGTCAGTACAGGATTTTAGACACAAGCTGTGGGGGAAGAGGGAGACCTGTTAGGCCATGTCACCAGCATGATGGCCATCTTCGATCAAGCCAAGTTTTCTCAAATGGGTAAATAGGTGGGAGACTGGGAGACATGCTGTGCTTCATGTTAATTTTATTCATTTCCAGGTTTAAACAGTGATCACAATTCAAATTGTTCAAATGAAGTACACATGTGATTACAGAAGATTTTAACCAACCCTGCCCAAGCAGTTATTTCCCATAGTGCAGTTGCTAAACCTCTTGTCTGTGACTAAAAATCAAAAGCTGGACGACCAAAACCTGCTATGGATATACCAACAGCAGCCATTTTTCTGGCCTCATTCAGCAAGAGCCCGCAATGTAGCACTTGTCATCTGTCTCTGGAATATGGAGTTAGCCATGCTGAGGCAAATTCTGTCTACCCATAAATGGCTCCCTAACAAAGATGCTTTAACACCTGACCAAGAATGACTCAGACGTCTAAGATTTGCAGAAAGGGTGACACAGCAATTTAAGATCAACCTCATTTTCCCTATTAGGTGCTGTTTAATGAGTATATAAATTCCTATGTGAATGGTGAGGTCAACAATCAATCACTGATGCTGATCAGACACAAACCATAACTGGACTGATGGTTGCCTCACTTAGTCATGGTATTGTATGGTATATGGGGTGCAGAAATGATTTCTTCATTTACAAAACATTAAGAGCATAGTAGGCAAGTGTCGATGGGGCTGGTTGTAACTTTCGATAATGACACACTCGCTTCATTCACTGGAAATGAGGATGATCTAAACACTGTCTGCTTGGGATAACGACACCCTTCACATCATCAGTACAAAAGACAAATCACTGTATAAACATTCAGATTTTCAGATGGGAAGGTTAAATCCAAAATGCCAAAATTCAAGACAGCCACCATGTTGGTGACATGACTCAACAGGTTTCCTCTTTTACCCACATCCTGATCCTTTTTTCATTTTGTGTGGGTGTTTCCATACTTTTGAGACACCCTGTACAATGTCAGACTGTCTCTAGTACCAAACACATGGTTTCAAATTGGTCCTTTCTTTAAATATGCTGATATGGTACTCCTTTGTCATTTTGGAGGTGTAAAAAAGTTGTTGTTTTTTTTTTTCAGACTATGATGATGTGATAAGCGTGCCTAAGACAGAGGGACAGACCGTCTGACATTCCCAACCACAACTTCTGCTCAGGAAATGAAATTTTCTTTGAAAGTAATCCAATGATTTATTTTTTAGAGATTTTTACTCCTTTTTTTACTATATGGCATAACATGCTGTATTGTTTGGTATCAGTGTTTGTTAGAGACGAATAGACATGTACAGTTATCTACATAGGGGTTTTAGGGTTAATGCCTGAAGTAAGAAAGGGAAAACTACAAGAAAGGGATGGGTACCCTAATCTATCTCTGTTTCCTGAATGTAACAGTCCCATTTATTACAGAATTTGTTGACAGATTTTTTAAGGTCGGCCAAGAACCAATTTATGTTTCACCTTTCCATAAAAGTAAAGCAGTAAGCATCTGTGAAAGTCTAAATCATTTTTTAGAACGTTCCAGGACTAAGACCTCTAACCCTAACCCTAGACCTCAAGTTCCAGGGAGTTAGTGGGGGAACACTCGTTTCCCAAAGATTTCTTACATGGTTAGAAGTTTTTGTTCATTGTTAGTTTTTGTTCATTGAGGTTATACATTCATCGTTATAGACATCCATAAATTATTTAGAGAAAGCTTGAGGTTTGGGACTCTTGACCTCCACCTATAAAAATGAGATGGTTTACAGATTCACCCAGGTTCTGTTAAATACCCTGTTTTACACAGTTCTTGAGAAATGCCATGTTGGGTCCATTGCCTGTATTTCTTTGGTTGTTTGTACAATGCTGGTGTGAAGTGTTTAACCACATATAGCCACATCTTAATAAAAAGATCAATTTTGGATTCTGTTCTAAACAATATTTCTTTCACGCTGTTATATTTCTGTCAGCCTGTCACAACATCCCAAAACTGACAGCATTCTAATATCCATCAAGGAAAATATATATATTTTTTTAATTATAAGCTGAATTACACTTAAGTAATAATTCCTCAATCACAGTAATATACAACCTTACTTTTCTTCATATAAGACACACCACTTCTCCACCATCCTCTCTTATTACCTCATCATCAGATAAATTATTACTATGATGGTGGTAAATAATGAGAACTGAATAGGCCATAGTTTATTAGGGGAAACAGTGCAGCATGGCTAACATAGCAGCTAAAACATTTTTAATATTTAAATTACATTTTGCTTTTGCAATTGTGCTTCTGTGTCAAATCAGCACAAAGAAGCCTAGTCTATTGTGAGCTTTTATACTTGTGTCAGTCTGGCAATTACACCACCAAAACACTAGTTGGTGATGGGGTGCCACTGTGTTGACTTCCTTGGCATTCTATAAACAATGGTGGCTAAAACTCAGCAAATTATGTTGGAGTTGGAGCTAGTAACTGTTAAACATGTAATGGACCCGCTGCTGTGGTCTGCAACATGTAAAGACATTTCTGGGAAGACGTACATTGTGTATGCAGTCACATGGTACCTTTGTCATGGTTATGGCATAGATGTGATGAATATTCCAAATTACAAAATACAAGGCACTGAATAGCGTCCATTATGAATATTCACATTTTTGATCATTCACAAATGATCATTCACTGTGCACTTTCTACTAGACGGTGACTGTCCCAAAACCTAACCTCCAGATTTACTGCTTACTTACTGAAGTTGAATAATGTAGATACATCATGTTATATTATATTAAAAATTAATCATTTTTACTAGGCAGAGACATATTTTAGCTACACCCCTGCATTTTAGAGTCTATTCTTCTAAGGTGAGAAATTAGATCCCATTGTCGTGTATTAAATGTGTCCCAAATTCTAAATTCAGTGTATAACATTAGGAATTGTCCCTACCAAGAGTTTATTTTAACCTTCACTACTTCAGTACAAATGGATATCTATACATGTAGGTCTATACATGTAGGAGTAGATATATTATAAAACCTTTTATATACAGAACATAACCAAATTATAAACATTTGCAGACATCTGTGCAGGTGTGTATTGTGTTACTGTAACATAAGAGTTACTGTAATACAGATTATGGTCAGATTAGATCTAGAGATTAAACGTGCTATGGAATGCATATATTCAGTATTATTTATTGTTTGGAGAGAGATAACAAGATATAGCTGCACACATATAACCACAGCTAATGTCTGCTCTGCTGTGCAGGTGCGAATGTCCTTGTGTCTTTCCCTTTGCCAGTACTCAAGCTGTATGTGCACATCTAGAATATCAATTTATTTTTACCAAGTGTGTTACTCATGCAAGGAATTTGTTTGGTTGTGTCACATGTGTATGACACATGAAATATATACTATATAAGTAAGTTATAATATATGCATGTATAATATATAAGTAATAATTTTAAGGAATGCAAAATAATATCCTGTGGCTGTGGTGGGGTCAGACTGGTTTGGGGAGGGGAGTGGCCAGATCTGGGCTGATGTGTTTGATTGTCAGGGGAACAAAACACACCTGTCACAATGTCCCATTTCATCATGGAGTCGAACTGCATGCTCTCATAAACAGGACTCTGAAGTCACCTGCAATAGTGAGTGGTGAAGACATGTATTAAATGTCAGTGTAAATAGAGAAAAGCTAGTGAAACATTTTATAAAATGGATTAAATAAAAAGCAGCTTTTTTATCTTTTCCCTCTCTGGTGTTACATGAGGGGCGAGTATGGTTGTCTGGATGGATGGAGTGTAAGGGGAAGGTGGAGGTGTACTTAAGGCAGGACAGGATCTGTGGTCTGCAGACAGCTGGGCTGTGGCTGTGGTTTTCAGAGGATAGCATTTGTAGTTCAGTACGTCTCTTTGTCATGATTTTAATTTAAACATGATGTTTAATTGAGCTCCATCAGGCTGGTGGGTTCATTCTCTTTCACATGGGGAAGAAGGGCACAGCTGTATTGTGGATATGGCTCAGTAAAGTTTGAAGTTTGTTTAAAACGCGTGTCGTCTTTGTAAGCTAACATTGGTAGCAGAGGATGGCGACACACAGCTACAAAGTGCCGCCTCCGTTTGATGAAAACAAGTCGGATTATGAAAGCTGGAAGAATGAAATCAAGATCTGGAAGCTAGTTACCGAGTTGGACCAGAAGAAACAGGCGTTAGCGGTAGCCCTGTCTTTAACCGGAAGAGCGAGGACTATAGCACTGGAAATATCCGCGGATGATTTGAACAAAGATAATGGATTAACAACGCTTTTGCAGAAATTGGACACCGTGTATTTGAAAGAGGAAAAAGACCGTCAGTACGATGCTTACACGGAGTTCGACAACATCAAAAGGGAGAGCAACGTTACCATGATGGATTACATCGTGGAATTCGAACGGGTGTACAACAAAATGAGTAAGTTGAAAATGAAACTACCCGATGCTGTTCTCGCATTTAAATGACTTGATACCGCTGGACTTACAGTTAAAGATAAACAATTGGCGCTTACCGCTTGCTCCGATGTAACATTCAGTGGCATGAAATCAGCCTTGAAAAGGATATTTGGCGATAATTCACCGCCAGATGGTGCTAATGCATCATGTGATCCTGACTGTGCGTACTTCACAAGATTTACTGGAAAAAAGGACAAGTCAAGCTCTCAAAGTCAAATTCCTGTGCTACCTGGGTCAAACCCATTAGACAAATATGGAAGAAGATCGCGCTGTGCTATCTGTCAGAGTACTTACCACTGGGCAAAGGACTGTCCTCACAAAAACGAACAGGCAAAATTAACAGAAAATGTTGAGAGCCACACAGAAGATACTGATGAGTGTCACATAACTTTGTTGTCAAAGGAAACATTGTCTGAAACGGAAATATTCATGGTGGAGGCTTTAGGATCAGCTGTCATTGACACTGCCTGCACCAGAACGGTTTGTGGAGAAAAATGGCTTGACAACTATGTTGATGGACTAAAGCAGAGGGGCGAGCTTGAGAGCCATAACCGAGTAGCCAAAGCATTTCCGATTTGGAGATTGTAGACTTTGTTTATTTCCACAAAGCGTGGTGAAAATTCCTAGCTGTGACTCCCCGGTCCAGACCTGAAGGCCGATATAGAAACTGAGAAGTTATGTGTCCAGTCATAGCCATTTCCCTTGTCTTTGGGGAGGCAACAACTCCACCTGAAAAGAGGCAGGTGTCTGCAGACTCGGACATGAGGAATGATAGAAGGGCCTATAGCAATGTTCAAGGCAGACCAGTGAAACTTGAGCTGACCTAATTCAGGTCCTATTGTGTTAACATAAAGGCAAATAATAATTCAGCAGAAAATGTCGATCCTAGAATGAGCTAAGAAGTTCTAGACTGTAACTGAAAATCTGACAAAAAGGAAAAACAGGAAGTTCTGGTTAAAACTAGCACAAACAATTTGGAGCATGGCCTCCGTGGAAAGAGCTAATAAAAATTGCTGGACCGGGCTGGCAACCCATGATGATGACTGCCTTTGCAATTCTTCAATGACATTGTAAAGCAAATGTATCCGCGATGCATAAGCGATGCCTGGCTATAGGGCAAAACCTAAAGCCTGCACTGGGCTTACCCATGGCCTCAACGCTACAATGGACAGTTTGGCTGTGTACTGTGGCCATGAGATTGGAACGCAGTGGGTATGTGTATCTCCATGTCATTGATCACTTCACGAAGTTTACAAGTTTCATTTGCTGACGTACAGGAGTATCTATGTGATGACAATCCTGCTAAGTAATCTACTCCATAAAGACATC